>PVJL010014135.1:0-29255 GCA_004026885.1 Lyroderma lyra | reverse complement strand
GGTGTGTGTGTGTGTGTGTGTGTGTGTGTGGTGTGTGTGATGTGGGTGTGGAGTGTGTGTGTGTGTGTATGTGTGTGGTGTGTGTGTGTGTGTGTGTGTGTGTGTGTGTGTGTTTGGGGGTATCCAATAACTAAGATGGGGTAAAATGCCCACCTTGTGCATGACGATGGGGTAGGTCCTAGCTTCTCTAATTCTGGTCCAGGTCCTGCTGACTCACCGGTTACTCCCTGCCAAGGATGCTCACAGCTTCTTTCTTCTGTTCCAGGTGGAGACGGTCATTCACCCCAAATTCCTGGAACGACTGCTTTCTGCAGATCCCCAGCTGGATCTCTTGGCCCTAGCTGAGGAGCTGGAGCAGGAGGAAGCACTCACACCTGCCCAGGTGAGCCATGGGAGGGAGCACCCAGGAAAACCATGGCAGGGAGAGGCCCCATGACTCTGTCCACCCCACCACGCCTATAGGTGTAGCATGCTGAGGGCCAGCTCTGGGGTGGGGGCCATGCAGAAAGATACAAAGCAGGGGACTATAGGAAGGAGAGGACGGTATCAAGGGAAGGATGGGGAGCCCAGAAGAGGAGGGAAGGACACAGTGGTGGGAATATGGCACAGGACGATGGCACGAGAGCCACATGTCTGTCTTTGGATTGGGGTCACAGAGACACCCACTGCCCTCCTCCTCCAATGCCATCGTCCCATCGCCCCCTGCTGCTGCTCCTCCTCTTCTCTCACCGGTGTTCAGAGCAGTCCCTGTCCACCTCCTCCCTCCTAGCTGGTAGACAATCCATCACAGGCACCCCCACCTGAGCCCTGGTGCACCCCAACTGGACTCATGTCCTTCTGACTCGCAGGCCAGCCAAGATGACCAGAGATGTGACCACGGCCCCCAGCTGGGGGTCAGTGAAAAAGCCTGCCCACCAGAGACTGCCTTCAAGGACCCTCAAAGGCACCATCAAGCAGATGCCCACTTGTCCAGGCCCAAAGCCTTTGCTGTCATCAGGAGTCCCCACCACTCCGGTCATCATGGGCCCCTTGTCCTCCCGCGGGTGACAGGTGTACTTCCTATGTACAGGGAGGCAGAGACACCTTCATTCCCAGGGAAACCTGTGCTGGTAGCGAGACTCAGATCCCAACAGACCTGTTAGTGGAGATTGACAATCAGCCCCCCAGCCTGTCCTTCCTCCAGGGGTCTCCTCATAGCCTGCTGCCCTACACATTGTCCCAGAGTCCTGAGAGGCCAGCCTTGGCTCTGGGGCAGGTTTGCTCCTCACAGCCCCAAAAGAACAAGTGTGATCCCTTAGCCTCAGGGAGTAAGAAAAAGCAGCACTGAAGCCCACATAAACAACTATTTTATGGATATCACTGACACAGGAGCCCAAATTACAGTGTTTCCTGGAAACCTATACAAACATAAGCAAGGGGCGCCCCTCAAAGCACAGGGCACACTAGGTAGGGGAGTGAAAGGTGTTCAGCTTCTATTAGATGAGCCTACTGGACCAATCTGTATGAAACATCTTTTAGTACTGGTGGTCCCTGTGGTCCCACCCTTTCCTGTTATAGGTACAGATGCACTGACATGCCACCAGGCCAGCTGGAAGAAACCCAAACTCCTGTCCTTCCTGGTGGGAGGTGCAAATTGGGAGTCCGTAAGACCGCCATTCCTGGTTAACACAGCAAATATGTCCCTATATCATTTATTTACCACAAAGGACTGTGGGCTTGCAGCCCACAACTCAAAATAGGAAGGAGTCATTTTACACAACATTTTTCCTTTCAATTCCTTTCATTAGTAACAGGCTGTAATACCCGCCCCCACCCCCCACCCCCATTTGGCTGGTGTTACAGCCTGTTACTAATGAGTATCTCTTCTGACTGGTTTCTAAGCTCTGGGCAGTCAGCTAGGCCTCCTCTCTTAGGTACGGGGTACCATAGGAGGCTCAGTGACAGTTTAGCTTCATGGACATGACCTGCTGACAAGTTCTTTCCCTTCTACTTTCCTCTTGCTTATCCAAGATTGACAGTGATGTCACTTATCTACAGCTTTTTTTATTTTTATTTTTATTTTTTTAGTTATTTGGAGCTCTGAGAGATGAACTTGGTCTGTATGCTAATTGGAACAATATACTATATGTCATCTAAATGTGAAATCTAACAAACTCTTCATTTATATCTTACATCTATTATATCATAGGACTGGAATAGCTTGAACCTTATGTATTCTCTTCTACTGACAGCTCCCACTGGAAGACTTGTCATGTGACAAATGGCCAGTCATGACCAAGACAGTTCCTGGACTACTTTCTCAAGGTTGTCCAAGGATTTCTTTCATATAAGCATAGTATCAAATTCTTTAAATGCTCTATCTCATGTAATTCTCACAATCTCTGTATGAAGCAAATAGTATTATTAACACTGTTTACAGTTTATATAACTAAGGCTTTAGAAGATTAAATAATTTCTCAAAGGTCACATGGCTGGTGAGTAGTAGAGCAAAGATAGTTTGAACCCAAGTTTAACTCAAAGCTTATGTTTATATTTATTATACAGTATATTTGCCTCTGAGTGCACCATTGTCTTCATCCCATATATGAGGGCTGTCTGGAAAAAAAATCCCAAAATAAATGCCTTTATTTTTCATATTACACTGGCTGGATACTTTCCGGACAGCCCTTGTATTTTCCAACAACAATAATAAAGACAGCATAACCTGGTTAAATAAGGATATTTCTGCCAATAAATTTCTTTTTCCCCTGCTTTTCTAGTTGCCATGTCCTTCCACTCATTGAGCTATTACAATAATTTTTTTAATTCCGAAAAAATCTCTGCAGATCAAGATCTAAAGCCGGAAGGGCTTAAAAATGTAGTTTGTACCTTAAACTATACTTTGGGGAAGAATTGATAATGATGGAGGAGCTTGGACACTGAGAAGGGCTGAGTCATGGAGTGTAGAACATTCTGATGAAAAAGATACAGAATAGAAACAAAATTCCACATTTGCTGTGATTTGGCTGTTCAGCGTGTAGAGAAGTTCTGTATTTGAGTGTAAAAGACCTTGTACCGAACTATGAATGCTGAGATGGTGCAGACATTCCTCTGTTCTCTTTCTGAAAGCTTCTCTTTCTGTAATCACACATGGCCCAGGCTCAGCCAAACAGATGCTCCTGTTCAACAATCTGAGTCTGGAGGAGCTGACCCAGAGGTGTGGAGAGGAGCCAGGAAAGATTCTAGAATGCTTGAATATTTATCCCCAAGAGACTAAAATAAATGTGATGAAGTTTTCTTCAATATGCAAATTTAAGTTTTCTACCATCAGCCAAATTTTACCTTGATCTATACAGAGAAACAAAGGCAACCTTTTACATATATAAATTGTGACTGTGAACTATTTATTATACAGACAGAAATAACTGACATTTAAAGAGTGAATTTTAAGTAGGCTGACCAGATGTACTGTTTTAAATGGGACAGAAGACAACGGTACTATCCTGTTTCAAACGGTATGTAGCATCATCCTAGCCTCACTGGGCTAAATGCAAGGTGTCAGTACGCTGACCATACATATCATTTGAAACAGGACAGTACTGTTGTTTTCTGTCCCGTTTAAAACAGAATGTCTGGTCAGCCAATTTTTAAGTTTCACTTTGCTTATTCTGGAAAAAAAAAATCCTCCTTTAAGATAGGTATTACTATCTTCATTTCAAGCACCTGGATCAGAATCCCAGTTGGAGGGCAGCAGAGCCAGAACTTAGACCTGAGTCACATAACTTCAAGTCTATGCCCCATGCTCATAACTGAGTATTCTAATTATCATTCAGCTCTGAACATCTGTTTTGACTTTGCCTTCATTTATATTGTTGATTCACAAACATTGGACTCAAGGCCAGCAGCTCTATAACTCATGCCTGAATGAAGCCTATCTAACGTATGCTTTTTCCACAGGGCACACCACAGGTTTCTTGCACTTAGGAACACTGAATAGCACTTCACTTGGGAGGCCATTTTAAAAAGTAAAATTACCACCACCAACAACAACAAAAAAATAGGAATGCAAAAAGCATGGCACTAAATTGACTGTGAAGAAGACATTTGTTTACAAAGTGAAAGCTGAAACAAGAGTGTCTCCTTGTTCAATTTCACCTGGGAACTTGTGTGTTGCACAACTCAAATTTTTTTACTGCTCTGCACATGTCCGCAAAATACCATGAAAACATTGCAAGTATTGATTTTAGGTTTACAAAGAAATCTTAGCGAGCAGACAGATTCATAAATATAGAATCCATCAATAATGAGGATAGGTCATATTGTTAAACTCCTAGAACACACAAATTACCAATATCAGAAATGATAAAGAATGTGTGACACCACCACACTTCATACAGACAGTAAAAGAATAACAAAATGTTATCAACTTTATGCCTATAAATTAAAACACTTAGATGAATGAAACGGGCACATTCCTTATAAGATACAAATTACCAAAGCTCACTCAAGAAGAAATAGAAATCTTAATGGTTTAGATTAATTATTAATAAAGCTGAATTTATCATTTAAACTTTCCCTCTCCCCAAAAATAAAAAACAAAATCACCTCCATGCCTAGATGACTTTATTGATGATTTGTAGTAAATATTTAAGAAAGAAATAATACTAATTCTATACAAACTCTTCCAGAAAAATAGAAGAGAGAACCTTCACTAACTTCTTCTATAAGGCCAGCATTACCCTGATTCCTAAATCTGAGAAAGACATTGTAAGAATAGAAAACTAAATACAGAGCAACATCCCCCCCAAAAATAGCTGAGAGAGATTAAAGAAGATATAAATAAAGAGAAAGATACACCATGCTGGTAGATCAGCAAACTCAATATTAGGAGATCAGTTCTCCTCAAAATTACCTGTAAATTCCAGACAGTCCCAATCAAAATCCCAGCAGGCTTTTTGTTTGTTTTATAATAATTGACAAGAAGATTCTAAAATTTATATGGAAATACAAAGGACATAAAATGGACAAAACAACTTTGAAAAGGAAAAATGAGTAGGAAGGTTTACCCAATTTTAAGACTTACCCAATTTTAAGCTGTGGTAATCTAGACAGTGTAGTATTAGTGTAAAAATACGTGCATAGATCAATAGAATGAAATAGAGAGACCACATATATTTGGCCAATTGGAAAAGAATAATCTTTTTAAGAAATGATACTGGGTCAATTGGATAGTCAGATGCCAGATAAGGAGAGAATGAGAATTATCACTCTGACTTCATACCACACACCATAATCAAAATGAATATAATAGCTCAAACTAAACGTAAAAGCTAAAACTATAAAACTTCTAGAAGAAAACAAAAACTTCCCATGATCTTGGAATAGGTAAGCCATTCTTAAATATGACATAAAACAAAAAAGAAATGATAATTGGGTCAAACACTCTGCGTCTGATCTTTGTTGCCATCTCTCTTGTCTTGGTCTGGTGTCCATCTGGGCAGTGACTCCCCTTCCAACCAGCCCACTGCCCTCAGTAGGGGGCAACTTTGACACTATCCTAACTCCACTTAGCACACTGTACCTGCCAGGTGCCTACTGCTAAGGCTAGTTCAAGGGCCCACAGACTCCAAAGATGCCATTGAGTTCAGATTGTCCCCCACCCACTCTCTGGCCCTCTCTCACCTCAGCCCTCACCTCTGAACTAGGAGATGTGAGTGAAACTTGGTGGTGTCCGGGTGGGCTTCCCTCTGCATGCAGTGAGTGGCTCTACTGTGCTCAGCTGTCTCCACCCATGGCCGTGAAGTTTTGGTTAAGCGGAAACTGTTCTAGAGATTCCAGAGGTGATACGGAATTCTTCCTACTGAGTTCATTTGGTCATTTCAATGTGGATTTGTTGGCAAAATAGGAGAGGGAATTGAATATAAGCACTAAGATCCCCACCTAGCACCTAAGTCCCTTTTGATTCATGGTGGGCCATGCTTTCTAACACTGTAACACTGAAAGTACACTAGACTCTCAGTCAACCGGCACCCATGGGTATTGGTAAATGCCGGATAAATGTAAGTAGACTCTCCATGAACTGGAACTCAAGCAACGGGCACTCTCAAGGAACCGGCAAAAAGTTGTGTGCCGGTTGCTTGAGTTCCGGTTAACGGAGTGTCTACAGTACTAAAATCTAGTTAGTGTATTCGCCTGATACCATGGGAGGCTTTAGACAGGGCAGTGCCTCATCTTACTGTTGCCTTATAATCAACAAGTCAGTTCACTTCCGTGCCTATGTATTGAAAGGTCTTAAAATTAGCTTCCTTTAATTAGAATTTACTGAGCCCCTTTCCCAGTAAGGAGTTACTCTGAGAAGTCACACAGGTGACCCAGGCTATGCCTTCCTGCCCGTGTTCTTCCCACATAGGGGCGGGGCCATGACTAAAACCAAGTCTCCCCTGTCCCAGGTGTGTACTGACCCCTGCCCCCAAATGGGGAAAGGCCAGGGCCCCGAGAGATAGGTAGGACCGCCAGGACTCCAACTCCAACCGGGACTCGCACCAGAGCGTGAGTCCCGGAGAGAGAACGGACTCGCCCTTCCGAGCCTGGTGTCGGCGGGGAGGGGAAGGCGGCGCGCTCGCAGCCGAGGCGAGGAGAGCACTGCCCCCTGGCTGGTGATGGGGCCAGAACCGTCGCTC
Source organism: Lyroderma lyra (assembly GCA_004026885.1). Classification (NCBI taxonomy): domain Eukaryota; kingdom Metazoa; phylum Chordata; class Mammalia; order Chiroptera; family Megadermatidae; genus Lyroderma; species Lyroderma lyra. The sequence continues at coordinate 22,596 of PVJL010014135.1, read as the reverse complement.
CGGCAGCGACCGCGAGCCCTGCGGTCCTTGCAGCGCATCAGCCGCTGAGTAGCTACCAGAAACCTGTTGAGAGGCGCGGGATTCCGCGTCCGGAAAGGACACCGCTGGGGGCTGAGGTCTGGGAAGCCCTGGGCTCCCGGTCCGCTCTGGGAGAGCCCCGCGCAGTCGTTGGGGTCCCTACACGGAGCAAGTTCTCCGGGCAGCCGGCAGGGTGACCCCGGGCGTCTCCGCCGGCAGCTGCTATTGCCTTATAAGGTGGGGGCCGGGCCGCGCCGGGGGAGGGGCTGCGGCTGCCCGGCCTCCTCCTCGGCCATCCTAGCGGCGCGGGGCCGGCCTGAAAGCTCAGCGCAGCGGCAGCGGGAGCCGAGGAGCGTGCCGAGCCGGCCATGGGCAAGTCAGGTGAGCCTACCGGGCCGGCCAGGCGTGGGTGCAGGGATCGCTTGGGGGACCCCGGCCCAGGATGCTCGCCGTCACCCTCCCCCGCGGAGTTGGATCCCCAGGGAGCGGGGAGACCGCCTCTGCACGGGGACAAGGCTCCGGCTGCACTGCGCGACCCTAGGCGCGGGATGGAGAAACGCGCGGGGCGAAGCGCCGGGACGCGCAGCGCGGGCAGTTATCTGCGCAGCCAGGAAGCGGGGGTGGCCTTCGGGCCATCGAGAGAAAGGGAGGGAAAGCGAGACCGAGGGAGGGTCCCCCGACCCCGAGCCAAAGATTGCGTCAGGGAGGGCTTCTAGGCACTGATGGGATGAGCGCTCAGCGTCCAATCGAGGCGTGGCTTTTGCATTGTTTCAGGACCCAATTAGGAGTTGGAAAAAGCCACCAAACTTTGACAGCATCTCTCGCTGCAAAGTAATGTGCCCCAATCCTCCTAAGAACAGCTGGGGCGTCCTTTTGTCATTGCCTTGCCTCCCCTGAGCGCCCCCTCTGTATGCCAGGCGGTATGCCAGGCTGTCAGGCTCCAACCATGTACAAACTCCAGCTTTTCCTTTATCTCTGACCTGTCGAGGCCCATCCTTACCACTGTGACTGTCCCAAGTGAACTTTGTAAAATGCAGATCTTATCCTATCACTTCCTAACATCTTCCATTCCATTGCCTGCAAGTGAAAGAATACACATTCTTCAGCCCCACCTTGGCCTCCCCTGGGAGTGGGTCACCACCCCTTACCTCTCCCTAAACTCACCCATCCTGAAGCTGGAGAGTTGGTCCCTTCCCCTGGACTCCCTTGCCCAGCACCCACTCTGCCTGTCCCACTTCTCTGAGGTCGGAAATCCTCCCCAGCCTTCTAGGTTCAGTTCCTGATCTGGGAGACCTCTCTGATTTCTACCCACCACCCTAGGCATGGGTTTTCGGAGTGTCTTCTGTGTTGTAGCCCTCCCAGCAGTCAGCTTGGGACTCTACCCAGCTGTTTTGCACAGCAGCTCACTCCGGGTGGCCAGGGACCGTGTCTGTCTCAGCATAGTTCCTGTCTCTCAGGAGGCTCTTAATGAACAGCTGTTGAACAGAGTTCCCAAGTCTTGCCTCATGGGAGGCTGGGATTGTCCGTCTCGGGTGGCTGAGGCTGGGTCCCTACTTGAACATGTTCTCAAGATCTGGACTCATGAGGTACCAGTGCTGGGAGTAAGTGGCTTTCCTTGGCATTGGTCTTAACCTGCCTTAACTGTAGTGACAAGTCCAGCTTTCAGCCCTGGTTCTGTAAACCACTTGCTGTGTGATCTTGAGCAAGGCTCCCTCTCTATGCCTCAGTGTTCCCATCTGTACAATGAGGGTGGCCCATATGATGCCTAAGATCCTTCACAGTATGGAAAGATAACATAAGGAATTGTCATAAAGTTAAAGAACAGGCTGGTAAGTGGTGATGGGGCAAGAGCATAGATAGCAGGTGTGAGAGCATTCTGAAAAATCAAATTCTTTCTCCGTAGATTAAGAAATAATCTACAAACTCTCTGAGGCTACATTTTAGCCAGTTCTTCCTGGCTTCTTCCCTAAGAAATAGTTTTGCTGAACTGCCGATATTCAGCTGTGTGCCCATTCTCCTCTCTGTTCATCCGTCTAGCCCGCCCTCCCTCCCTTCTTCCTTCCTTCCTTCTCTCCCGCCCTCTTTCCTCTCCATTCCACCATCTATCAGCTCTGTACCATGCTGTTGACCCAGTGCTGTGGACGGCATGGCCCCTGTCCTGAGGAGTGTTCATCTGGATTATGAAATGAATCATAAAGCTGATCAGGGGCAGATGGAGGGGGACAGACAGGCACCACGTGGCTCCAGTGAGAGGTGGGAAGTGACTCAAGCCATAAGACTGGTGCAGGTTAAGAGCTGTGGGAGTGCAAGGGAGGGAAGATCTCTTTTGCAAAGGGGCCCATTGAAAGGTCCTGGAGAAGGTGGTCAAGTCCAGATGGTCTTGAGAATTGGGACTTTATTCCTGAGACCTGAGGTGCCATTGAAAGGCAGTGATCTGAATGCAGCAGGACGAGAGCTGTGCCAGGGTGGAAGGAGGACCAGGTGGGGAGAGGATGGAGGTGGAGGGTCAGGAGGAGGTTGGTGCAGTTATACAGGCAAGAGATGACTGGCATAGGCTGACCAGACGTACCGTTTGAAATGGGACATAAAACAACAGTACTGTCCTGTTTCAAATAGTACGTCTGGTCAGCCTACTGACACCTTGAATTTAGCCCAGTGAGACTAGGCTGACAGTGCATGCCGTTTGAAACAGGACAGCGCCATTATTTCCTGTCCCCTTTAGAATGGAACGTCTAGTCAGCCTAGACAGAGGCATCTCAGGGACTGTCCCAAGTGAACTTCGAGGAGGGGGTGGATTTTGGAGGTGGTACCCTCAAGCAGACTGGGTGACTATTGTGAATGAGAGGCAAGTGTCATTCATACTTGTCTAGATGTAGAATGGTGGTGGGAAATAGTGGCAGAAAGCAGGTTAGAGCTGGTTCAGGTAGGTGCCACCCCCCTTACACACACATACACACACACCCAGGGGCCTTCCAGAAAGCTGGCCCAGGCCCATCTCTCTCATAACCACATGCATTTTATTTGTCACCTCTAAAGACTGTGAGTCCCCAGGATAATGTCTGACTCCCCGAAGGGTCTCCAAGAGAAAATGATTTTTCTGGGGGACCCAGGCCCCATGGGCCTTTAGCACAGGCCCAACCTTGGAGCTCCAGGCCCCCAGCCTGCAGTCTGTGCTGCAGGGCCTGTAGCACTCACAGATGTGTAGCCACACAGGGGCTCTATGTGGTTCCATAAAGACCATCATGAAGAGCCAGTCCCTGCTTCTTTTGGGTCTGAGTTTCCTCATCACTGCCTAGGAGCCAGCCTCTTCTTAATCTTTAACCTCAGATATACCCCAGAGAAGCTTGGGGGAATAGGCATTGTTGAAAAACTGTCACTCGGCTTCAATTTCTGGAGATGCTTGACCCAGTGTTCAGAGACTCCCAGGTCTCTGTCCCCCAGCCCTGGACTCCCTGCTGGACTTCAGTTTACAGCAAGTATGGTGAGGGCAGAGAAAGACAGTGGCCTTGGCCTCAGTGGAAACTTCTAAAGTTTCTTAATAATAGTTACAAATATTAAGCTCCTAGTGTGTGCCAGCTGTGGAGCTAGGTGGTTCATATGTGCTAGCAACTTCCATAACAGCCCTGCAAGGCAGTTATTATTCTCCATTGTAGGGATTTATAGAGGTTGAGTACCTTGCCCAAGCGCACACCTTACCAGTAAGAGGACAAACTGGGATTTGAACCCAGTTCTCTGACTTCCCAGCTGCGGGCTTTCCCCTCTACCACACTTGCATCTTCTCAGCCTAGAATCTGGCTCAGTAGGGACTTCTAGGTGCCCACTAATTACCTCTAAGAATCTTAGTGTCGCCTCCACCCACATCTCCCAATGCCAGAGACTATCAGAGCAGAAGGGCTTTTAGGGACCCACTAGCTCAGGAATTTTCTACTAAACAGGAGGGACCCTGATACCTCCCAAGGTGAGGCTTTGGGGGCCAGGTCAATCTCAGCCATTCCATTTCATCTGTTGATTTTATTGGAAAGAAAGAAAGAAAGCGGTTCAAAGAAAGGGTTTCCCTACTTTGAAGATGCGTACGTATTTTGAAAACCACAGATGGCTTCCTTCCTTCTTCACAGAGTGGGAACTGAGGCCCAGGGGGCAGGAACTTGCCCAGTGGTTGAGGCAAGCCTGAGTGGCCACAGGCAGGGCTGGCGAATTGGCCCTGGCTGCCCTGGCTTCTTCAGTTCCTCAATGACTATCATCTAACTACAAAGGGGCAACCTGGGGTGGGTGCTCTGGGACACCCTTGTTCCTGTAAGCAATTGAGCAGCTCTTCATTGACCATCATTGTTGCTTAGAGACAGGAAAATGTATGTAATGTGGAAAGTATGCGAGATTTCGGGAAGGGGAAGGGGTGAAGGGAGAGCTGTTCTTAGATCTGGCTTGAATGTGGATTCACTGTGTGAAATTTTGCAAGTCGCACATTCTCCCAAAGACCACAGTTTTCTCATGTGTAATGACTCCCATCCTAGTGGTGACCCTTCCTGGTGCTATGAGGACCTCATTCATTTCCTTCCTTCCTCACTCACTCAGCAAACACATGAGCTCAGAGGTAGTAAGAGAGGTTGTCAGACCGATTTAAATACCAGCAGCCCTGCTCCCATGAAAATCAGGGATGGGCAGTGTCTCCCAAAGCTAGAAGCTAAAGGGTCTTGGTTCAATGCTAATAATGTAATTACAGTTGACATTGAATAACTATTCGCTATGTTCTAGAACTGCTCTAAAGCATTGACATCGTTTAGGTCATTTACTTCTCACAGTCCTGTGTGTAGAAACTGTTATCTCCATTTTTTATGTGGGGGAAATGAGGCATCAAGTGATTAAGCAACTTGCCCAAGATCACACAGCTAGTGAAAGGCAGAGCTGGTCTTTGCCTCTTGAATTTCCTGGAACCCAGGCTAGAAGGACATGAACTGCCCATCTGGAAGTCTGTTTATTCTTTCTTCCTGATGAACTAGCAAAACCAGTTTTACCCTAAAGGTGGGACAAGGTCACCTTGCAGTGTTAAGGAACAACATTCAACCAATTAAATTTGTAAATCTAATTGGCTTTAGTAAGTGATTCATGAGCATTCATGGCTTCTAGCAACTAAAGGGGCCCTCCAATGAGCTGTACACAATGGAAGGTTTTTATAGGCAGAAAGAGGATGAGACTAAAAATGTTAAAGGAGTGGGTTATTTTAGTGGGGTCACCTTCCCTTAGAGCAGGGCTGGGCAAGACATCCATAGTGGTCCACTGGTGGATCACCAAGCAATTTTGGGGTGACCGCCTAAATAATAAAATGAATAATTAGTGGACCACAACATTTGGAAAAGTAGCCCTTGAGAGGAAAAATATGGTGGCTATGAGTTGATAATGATTGAAGCTGGGCATAGGTAATAAGGGTTCATTATAGTTCTAGTTCTCTTCTATTGTTGTGTGTGATTGAACTTTCCCATAATAAAATGTTGAAAAAAATTTAAAAAAAAAAGAAAAAAGGAAAAAGAAAAGTAGCCCTCGGCCTGAAAACGTCTGCCCAGGCCTGCCTTGCAGTTTGCATAACTAGTGATCAGGAAATTTCAAACTGATTGGTTTAAAGTTCCACTCCAGGAAGAGGTGGAACTGTAAGTGATTAAATTTCTAAGTTTTGGATTGGTGAGGTGGCTCAGCAAAAGTGACTCCATTTTGGCCTGTTGCTTCTGCTTGCTTTCCTTCTTTCTTTCTTTCTTTCGTTCTTTCTTTTTTTAAACTCCAACCTCTTGCCAAGGGGGCAGAAAGGGCCTATCCATAACTCCTGCCTTGGCCTCTGATGGTCCTCTTCCTCTTTTGTGAAGAGTGTGGAGAGAAGTGAGTCAGGCTGGGACCTGGGAGGCTTCAGAAGAGAGCAGATGCTGAGGGAGGAGCCGACAGTCTGATGGGAGGAGAGGCACAGACCTCCTTGGAGTATTTATTTGGCATTTAGAAGCCCAGGCCCCAAAGGACCTTCAATAGCCCGCAGTTCAGCCCACCTAAGATGCCTAGCTGCACCCTCCACCCTGGCAGAGACAGCCCAGCCCTGCCACCTGTCCCCTGGAGCTTCTGATTTTCCTCCGGGGCCCCTCAGGCCCATCTGTCCATGAGATGCTCGGCACAGGAGGCTCTTGAGCAATCTTAGTTCTTTTCTCTTCCTTCCTCCTCTTCTCTGTCCTCAGAGGTTTGAAGGCAGTTGCTCACCTCACTGGGCCTGACCCTTCCTCCTAGGTCTGGTCCACCCTTCCATGTTCTTCTCTGTGATTTTCTTTGTTTCAAGCTCCTGGGGGGTGGTATAGGGTTAAGGGCAGTGTTTCCCTCCTTGTGGGCCTACCCCTGGAGCAGTTGGGAAACATGGGCAGGTTATTTCCCTTCCTGAGCCTCAGTTTCCTCATGTGTACAGTACTGGAAGCTCCCACAAAAGGTGGTAAGAAGTAAATGAGATCACGCACAGGCCCAGCACCCAGCAGTCAGTGGCCAGCATGCAGATATCTCATTTCGGGCTGGTACCCTGAGCCTCAGAGTACCCTCCGATGAGGACACGGTCTCTCCCCTCCCCATTGTGGCTTCCACGGCTCTCTCTGCCCAATTCAGGAATGGGTGGGTTTTCTTTTACTTTTTTCCCCTATGTTTATCTTTGTTTTTAGGTTTTTCCACAGAAGTGGGGTATCTCCTACTGGGTGTGGTCACCACTGTTATCTTGCTTCCCCAAGGCTGAGCCCTGCCCTGCTCAGAGCAGCCACCTGGGCTGGAACTGGCTGCTGAGGTGGGAGGGGGCCCCCCCCCCCATGCCTCCCAGCAGGGGACTGGGAACTCTGGCCCCAGGAACTGACCCCGCTGGGGGGAATGACTACCTTGGCTTCTAGGCACTGAGCTCTGAGCTTCAGTTGAGCACAGGAACTTTCACTTTTGTTTCTCTTCACTTCCCATATTCTGGGAGTGCAGTGACCTGGTTTTTAGCAGCCGTGTTAAGTCCCTCTCTGCCAAGACTGCAGGGCCTACAGCCCTACAGGCCCGAGGCAACGTGGCTCCAGCACTAAGGGCTGCCTTTAAACTGGCTTCACTTTAGCTACCCACCCACTCCCCTATCTCCACCTCCTCCCCAAACCCCTGGGATACATCAGATCCCATCCACCCTGGCCCTTTCTGTGCTCTTTGCCTCTTTACCACCTCCTCAGGGAGCCTTCCTTGATACATCCGTGGTCACCATTGTCCACATCACTCAGTCCCATGTACCTCCTGGTGTCCCATCATGGCCTGTCTGGGACATGGGAGCTGGAAAAGATGTTAGAATGGGCCCCCCATCTCTGCCTGCTAACCAAAACCTCCCAAATCCTGGTGTTCAGCCCCATTCTGCCCCCACATCCCTATCCTGCCCCACATTACTGTGACCAGACCTCATTGGACTGCCCTGCTGGGCCCCACAGTCCTCAAGGTCAGTACCACTCACTCTTCAGTTTATTAGAAACCCCTTGGACAACTCAGCCACCTCTGGTATGACCTGCAGTTATCTTCAACCCCTCTGGGTCGGCATCCAGCCCAAAGCTCCTGAAGACAAGTTTTGATCTTCATTCCCTCATGGCCTCTCAGAGGCCCAGTGGGATTTGATTTGAAGGCCCAGGAGACCTGGGGGTTCTGGCTGAGGGAGGGGAAGAAGACTACCTTCTGGGTCATCTCCAGGCCTCTGGGGTGAAAAGACAGCAGAGAAGAAGGACAGCTGGTGCATGTGACCTGGGCAGTGGAACAAATGGGTTTACACCCTTCCTGTGCATGGCCAGGCCTCGGGGACAGGCTCCTGCCAGGTGGGTCCTCTGTGGCCCTCACTCCTAACTCACCCAACTCACCCCATTTCCACAGAGGGGAACTCCCAGCTTCCCAAGGTTGGCTCTCAGGGCCTTCGCAATCTAAGCCAGGCTAGCTGCTGACCAGACATCTTTGGGGCCTCAAATCAGGGGTCACCTCGTTCCTGATCCCCTAGACCATATCAGGTTGCTTTTCAAGTTCCTCTCGCACTTGTGCTCCTCTGCACCTTGGCCCTGTTGCACTGTTTGCTAGTGTCTGTTTACAGGCCCTCTCCCTTCTGTGTGTGAGCTCTGTGAGGTCAGGGCATGGCTGATTTGTCTGGGCACCTAGCACACAGTACAGGACCCAGCACAGAAGAGGTGCCCCACGAGCAGATGGATGTACCAGGACTGGATGCTGCTGCTGGATAGATGATAAAGCAAGGGGCAGATGAATGGTGCAGAGATGAATGGGGTTCCATTGACATTCAAATTGATGTGACTTCTGTCCACTGTTGACTTTGCCTGACCTTGGCTTCACCCACCTATTCTCTCCCTAACCTCAGCCCCCTTGACTTTGCCCTTTCTGAAGTCATGACCCAGTTGGGCACAGGCTCTACCTCATCCCTCACTGCAACTCTGGGCCCAGCTCGTCACTGCCCGACACACACACCCAACCCTACCATGCTATTTTCCACTCTCTCCCCTCATTCCACTTGCCCAGTGCTGTCCTTCCCTGGTCCTCTTTTCTTCATCTGTCCCTCTGTCTTCTCGATTTCACCAGCTCAGTGAAGCCACCCCTCCACCCAGCCAGGCGTGTTGTCTCTGAGCTCCCACCTCCAGCCCTCCCCCGTCTCCCATGCACCACAGATCCATCGGAGATATCCAGCCTCTAACGTTTTCCTTCAGAAGTCCCTTCTCTCACTGCTTAGCCCCCCAACATCTGCTCTGCACCCCTGGTCCATCCTCCACTCAGCAGCCAACAGGACCCCACCAGCTCACTCCCTGCTCCCCTTCAGTTGATTCCCGTTGCCTTGGATAAAGACCCAAATCCCCAGCATGGCCCATGTGACCCTGCATAACCCATGGGGGTGCAGATGTGTAGAGATGTGGAGGGCAATATCCGGATGTAGACAGGATGAGCAAAGGTGTGGACAGGGTCTCACGGTTGTCCTTGAGGCTGGGGTGCTGAAGGCAGGCCTGTCCTTGGGGCCTGAGGTCGGAGCTGGGCATTGTTCTGAAGCCCGATGTCATACCTTTGGTGGGTGTTTTCTCTGCACTGAGCTCTCTCCATTTGGAATCACTGCAGCTTCCAAGCAGTTTAATAATGAGGTCCTGAAGGCCCACAACGAATACCGGCAGCAGCATGGCGTCCCTCCACTGAAGCTCTGCAAGAAGCTCAACCAGGAGGCTCAGCAGTGAGTCCCCCCAGCGCGCAGGGTGACCCGGGCCTTTCACGGTGCTGCTGGTGCTGCTGTTGCAGTCAGAGGGGGCCCTGGGGTGCCCGGAGGGACATGGGTTTTGGCTAGGCTGACCAGATGTACCATTTTTAAATGAGACAGAAAACAATAGTACTGTCCCGTTTCAAACGGTACATCTAGCCAGCCGACTGACACTGTGAATTTAGCCCAGTGAGACTAGGCTGACCATGCACACTGCTTGAAACAGGACAGAACCGTTGTTTTCTGTCCTGTTTAAAACAGGACGTCTGGTCAGCCTTGTTTTGGGGCAGGTACAGATAGGCTTGAATGACCACTCTATCTCTTACCTAGGAGGTTCCTGTGTTTCTCTGAGCCTCAGTTTGCTCCTCTGTAAAATGGGGCAAATGGGGAGCTCAGAAGAGAGGCAGGTGTGATGCTCCAGATTTCCTCAGCGATCCTAAGGAAGGAAGCCCAGCCACAGCAGTTTAGGGCTCATGCTTCGGGGCATCCCTGGGCTGTGCCCACTCTGAGAAAGCACCATGGTCTCTGGCAGGTATTCAGAGGCCTTGGCCAGCACAAGGATCCTCAAGCACAGCCCAGAGTCTAGTCGCGGCCAGTGCGGAGAGAACCTGGCCTGGGCATCCTACGATCAGACAGGTGGGTCACTTTCTTGGCTCCCCTGCCCTCTGCCTGAGCTGGACCTCGGACAGACAACACATAGGCCCCTCCTGGCTCCAGTGCCCTCCATGATGTAGCCATGCAACAGGGACAGGCCCAGGGAGAGAAAAACCCCAGAGTTCTGCCTGCTCCCAGGGGCTGACTGCAGCTCACCACAAGGTCTCTGATAGCCAGCTCAGGGCCAGGCCTGTGCTGGGTGCCAGAGACACAGAGATGAGTCAGACTGCCCAGAGGCCCTACCCCCCTTTTGGAAGAGCTCCCAGCTGAGAAGCAGGGTGGGGGAGACAGATGAGCTTTGTGCAAAGTCTCAGCTTGATCCTGCGGGCACTGAAGCATCCCCAGCCACAGAAGAATTTTACTGTTGTCACATTTTTTTAAATTTATTTTTACAGTGCTGGTGTATTAACTTTTTTTCATCAGAAAAGTACAATAGACCTATTTCCATGTTGGAAAAAAAAGTAATGGGAAAGACAATCGCATCCAAGTTTGCAGCCTGGAATGGTGATCGCACCACACTGACCAGACATTCTTGAGCTTCCTGACTCCGACAGCCCGGGTCATGGCTTTTTAGGAAAAATGTTGGAGAGCGCTACCTCCCTCTCTGTGACGCTTTCTCCAAACCCCAGAGGGACAATGACTCCTCCCTCCCTCCCCTCACATTCCTGGGAGTTCCCAGGGGAGGCCCAAGTGTCCTCTTGGTTTTCCCAGCTCTGTGGCCTTCCAGGAGAGGTGTGCGCATGCTCGTGGGGAAGGCAGGCACCAGAAAAGCCTGCAGCTGCCTCTCTGGCCTGGTTTTGGGCCTGGTGAGAAGGGAGAGGGATGGGAAAGAGCTGGCAGGAAACGTAGTTCCAACCTGACCTCTCACTGGCTCCCTGTGGAGCCTTGAGCAATTCCCTACTGTCTCTGGTCCCATCTCTAAGGCAGTGGTTCCCCATCCTGGATGCACATTGAAATCTTTTGTGGCATTTTTTAAAAACTTGCAGTGCCTGGGTCTTTCCTCCAGAGATGCCAAGTTTAAATGCTCCCCAGGTGAGGTCAGTGTGTAATTGCTGCTCTCTAAGGCCTTGCTACTCAAAGCATGGGCCACAGACCAGCAGCAGCATCTGAGAACTTGTTAGAAATGCAGGCTCAGAGGCTCTAGACCTACTGACATTAGAATCTGCATTTTAACAAGAGCCCCAGGTGATTGTGCACATATTAAAGTTTCAGATGTACTGTGCTGAGGTGCAGGTTCCCAGCTGTGGTCCTGAGAGCAACAGCTCTCAGGGAGATGCTGTGGGTTTTCTCCTATTGACACTTGCTGGGCCAGTGGATGCTCCAGGTGAAGACCCTTTTACCTGCAGGGGAGACCCAGGCCCAGCAGCCTGCTTGCCTTTCCTCCTGTGGATATTTCAGGGGACGGATAAGGGCAGAGTCTCCAGGAAACTCTGAGCATCATTAGAAGCTGTGGGAGTATGTTGCAGTTAACTGTCTTGTACAAGGCCCAGAGAGGGGAAGGTCTTGCCTAGGATTACAGAGTTAGTGGCAGGGTAGGGACCCATATGCAGGAGGCCCCAGGCCAGGACTCTTCCCAGCTCCCCAACAAGGGCTTCTCTTCAGCCTGGGTATGCTCATGGGCAGAAGTCCCTACTTCAGCTCATTGGTGTTTTATCAGCTTTAATAATTGTGGCTTGGAGTTCATGGGAAAAGTGGAAGGAATGGGGAGTGGGTTGATTTTGCTTCTGAGTTCTAAACTGTGTATTTTCCATACAGGAAAGGAGGTGGCTGATAGATGGTATAGTGAAATCAAGAATTACAACTTCCAGCAGCCTGGCTTTACCTCTGGGACTGGTGAGTGACAGGCCCTGGGCAGCATTGCAGTTTGAGTGTCTGATTTTTCAGAGGAACTAGCCCTCTGCAAATCAGTCATTTCCTTCCTGTTTTACCTCTTCCATATTTTTCTGGTTAGACGTTGCCCAAAGGGTAAAACCTTCTTACACACACACACACACACACCCAAGAGCTCCTGAGCTGTTGGTTCCTGCCCCTCCAGCTCCAATTCTGGTGGCTGTGGATTTTAAAAGCTGCTGAGCACTTCTTTCCAGTAGTGGTGCCCCAAGCACTTTTACCCAGTCATCCTACTTCTAGTCTTCCTCCCCTTTAATCCAGCCTGCTCCCCAGCAGTCAGAATATTCTAAAACCCTCTCTGCCCATGTTGCCATCTTGATTAAACTGCCAGTGGCTTCCTAGGGCCATCAGGAAAGGGCCAAGCTGCTCTTCCTTCTCTTGCTCTTAACCCGCTCCTCCCTCCACACCCCACATCCTTCCTGCCTTGCGGTCCAGGCAGGCACTCTCCCTTCACCTTTGCGCTGCAGTTTGTGATTCAGGTGAGTTTGGAATGCAGAGAGCCTGGAGCTCTCTCAGCCCTGGCACTATTAGTTGTGTGAACGTGGGCCGACGCCCTGTCCTTCCCTGACCCCAAGGGAGAGGCGCAAGGTGGTGGTCTCTACAGGACATTCTGAGAGCTGGTTTTTAGATGCCGGGAGGAGTGGCTGTGGGACTGTCCAGCCTTCCTCCTGGGCCTCCACGCTGAGCACAGAACGTTTATCTGGGTCAGGTCCTCGGCAGGCACTCTGAGCGCTGGGCCCCTCCTGCCCATCAGCAGGCCCTACCAGGCAGGCCCCCTCAGAACCGGCTCAGATCTGCCTGGGGCCTCGGGTGGGTTGGAAGGTGCTGTGAGTTTCTCAGGAAAACTGCAAAAGGGATTCTCTATGGACCTCCATGCCTCTACCCCAGCCTACCCCCACCCATGGGTGGAGCCACTTATGGCCTTTTACCCTCTGGAGGCTTCTTCAGAAGTGACGTGTTCTCAGAACCAGCTACCGTTTCCTGTGGTTTTCTGCTCGGCCTTTCGGGCAGGGGTTCTTGCAACCATGTGGGCAGGACTGTGAAGCAGAGGTAGAAGCACCTGCTGAGGCATTTCTCCCCGTAGCACTGGGCCAGGGAGGAGGCGGCTGCTGTCTGAGCCCTGGGGCAGCACTGATGGCTCTGTGGCAAATAAACTTGAGGGATGTGGGCGGGATAGTAACAACCTCCTACCAGTGGCTAAGGATATATAGGCAGAACCTGGTGTCCTTTTCAGAGAGATCAGTGTCCAGAAAACCTTTGATTTTATAGTGTCTGGGTCTGTCTTTTCCCATGACAAGATTCATGAGCAATTGGACTTGTGTCAGACAAGTTATTAGCTTTACTGCTGTGTACAGGCCACTTGACAATTATAAAGTGCCTCCCCCACCCTTGGCCATCTAAACCTTGCAACGCCATTTGAAGGGAGGGCTTCATTCCACCCATTTTGCAGAGGAGGACACTGAGGCCCAGGAAGGGAAGGGGCCTTCTTTATACCTTCTCCCCTCAATCTGATGCTCTTTCCATGGCCCCTGCTCCAAGGCAGGAATCTCACAAATGTCAGAGCTGGGAATGGAACTTAGCTATCCGGGATCACTGACCGCTGGTCTCACCCATTGCCCCGCCCCTAAAAGCCCCAGAGCAAGTAGCCCCTGTGCCAGTGGGCAGTGCCTGGGGACAGATAGAACCCAATCCTAAAACAGGAGCACAGATTTGGGTGAAGTTACAATCAGGGCTTGCAAGACCCTTAAAGATCCTCAGACCCACACCCCTACCTCTCTCTCCCTCAGAGCTGCACCATTATTCAGGAATCCCCTGACCTCAGCCCATATTGTAAGTGAAATGGCCTTTGAAATAACCTGTGATCTCTCCCCACCTCACCATACCCGTCACCATCTTGTGAACACAGTTCTGTTATGTGCTGAGTGGAGGGACATGCTTTCTTGCAATTTTTTTGTTATATTCTACTTTAATGAGTAGGTTTGTTTGTTTATTCTGAATCAGTAAGACTTTTACATGACATGGAATTTGCAGGCTATAGAAGGTGAAAAGTCTGCCTTCCATCCCTGGCCTTCGGCACTTTCTCTCCCAACCAATGATGCCAGTTTCTTGTGTATTATTCCAGGGTGGTTCTGACCCTACACAGCCTCTGTGTCGATATGTTCTCTCTTTCCCCTTTTTGTGCTCCCGGGTCAGACACGGGATCTGTTTTGTGCTAGCTTTCTTCACACAGCAGGTTGGCGAAGATTGCTCTTTATACCAGGACAAAAAGAGCTTTCGCATTCTTTTCCTGCTGTTGCACAGTATTGCCTCACAGAGATATACCGTAACTTATTTAAGTGTTTTCAAATGTATATTCTAGGAGGTTTGAGTCCACAGCAGGAAAGAGGATGTGATGCATTTAGGAAAAAAAGAAAAAGGAAGCCGTTGGTGGTAGTTTAGCTTAAAACTCACTGTGTATCTGATGGTTGCTAAGGAAGTTGTGTCCTTTAATCCATCTCTAAACACCCACACCTAATTCTCTCTGTGAAGATAGAACCCTCCCCACCTGGAAGAAAGATTACTTAGTCTCATCTGTTTGGAAAAGGCTACCACTGGCATTCATGCTGCTAATGCTCCTGTTGTGTCTGTAATCCTGTTCTTGGCAACCAGTGGATAAATGGCAGCCCTGTCTTTTCTGGGTGACAGAGAGAAGGGTGGGTCAATGGCCAAAGCATGTCGTCCTTTGAGAGAAAAGGCTGGTTATGGAAAAGGCCTCGAGCCTTCAGGAAAACACAGCCTGTAGACCAGCGACACCTGGCAAGGCTGTGACTGACGCTGTGACTCACAGCTAAGGACCAAGGGTGAGCAGGCAAGAACTGTTTCTCCTCCACTCTGAGCGAAAATCAGAGTGTTTTGAGCAATGGTTATACAATTTTAAAGATGCACGATAAAGATGCCTAATTGTACTTACGATTTTTTCTTTTCATGTTTGCTTTGCTTGTATCACAGCAACTCTATTGACTAGTGCTTATGTTTGGTTGTTTTCAGAAAGAAAATCTTTTTTGGATGTGGACAGAGAAATAATCTATACCTAAATTTAAAAATTATAAAAATGGAGCTTGACTGTAAGGGGGAAAAACACACAATTTAATCGATGAACATTTATTCAGTCCTCGCCATACATGAGACATCTGGGGGATGTCATCTTTGTCTCTTCTCTAAAGGACTGGAAGGATGGGGATACCAGACTCTCTCTTTCCTTCTTTCCTTCCTCCTTTCCTTCTCTCTCTCTCCTCTCCCTCCTTCTTCCTCCCTCCCTCCCTCCTAATTTTGTGGTAAAATATACTTAGCATAAAATTACCTTTTTGACCATTTTTATTTTATTTTTTGTTTGTTTGTTTGTTTTTTTGTAGTATGTGGGTAGCTCCCTGGCCGGGAATCGAACCCAGGCCGCAGCACTGACAGCGCCAGCGCCAAAGCCTTAAGCCACTACACCACCAGGGAACTCCCTCCACCATTTTTAAGGGTATAGTTCAGTGGGACTAAGTACATTCACATTGTTTTGCAACCATCACCACTATCCTTCGTCAGAACTTTTCCATCATCCCATATTGAAACTCTGGACCCATAAAACAATAACTCCCTTGTATGCAACACTCTGTGGCAGATGATCAAAACTATCTGACACAATTTGAGCTTGCTATAGTAAGAAAGTCTAACCTATTCCAATGTTCTCTCTTCCATGAGACAAGCCGTTACCTAGATTTAAACAATGGGAAAAAAAAAAGAGAGAAAACAATAACTCCCATCCCTCCCTCCCCCGCACCTCAAGTCCTACTAACTACTATGCTACTTTCTGTCTCTATAAATTTGGCTGTTCTAGATACTTTATATAAGTGGAATCATGCAATATTTATCCTTTTGTGTCGAAGTCCACTTAGCATAATGTGTTCAAGGTTCATCCATGTTGTAGCATTTGTTAGAATTTTATTTCTTTTTCAGGCTAAATAATATTCCATTGTATATATGAGGGAGCCCCCCAAAAACCTGGAATTTATTTATTAAAATTGTGTATTTATTCTTACATCACCTTCAAAGTACTCTCCATTTGATGCAACACACCTATCAAGATGCTTTTCCCACTGCTCCAAACAGCGTTTGAACTCATCGATTTTGATGCCTTTTAGTGAGTCTGCTGTTTTTCTGTTTCACCTCTTCCATATCATCAGAATGTTTCCCTTTGAGGACTTCTTTCACTGGGAAAACAAAATAAAAGTCACTGGGACAAGATCAGGTGACTAGGGAGGTGGAGCATGGGGGTCACTCCATTTTTGCTCCAAAACTGCTGAATACCCAGTGCGGTGTGGGCAGGTGCGTTGCTGTGCTGAAAGAACCAGTCATCTGTTTGCCGCAACTCAGGACGTTTCTTCTGCAAATTGTGACGCAACCGTCTCAAAACTTCCAGATTAAAACTGTGGTTGAGGGGGTTCCCTGGTGGTGTAGTGGCTAAGGCTTCAGCGCTCTGAATGCTGTGGCCTGGGTTCGATTCCCAGCCAGGGAGCTACCCACATAAAAAAACAAACAAACAAACAAACAAAAACTGTGGTTGACTGTTTGACCTGCATGAACAAATTTTGACTGTACAATCCCTCTCACATCAAAGAAAGGAAATTCTGGGGCTTTTTGGGTCCGCCCTTGTATATACAGCATTTTGTTTATCTGTTCATCCATTGGTGGGTATTTTGGTTTTTCTCCTGTTGGCTATTGTGAATAATCCTGCTATGAAAATTGGTATACAAATATCTAAGTCCCTGCTTTTAATTCTTTATAAACTTAGAAGTGGAATTAATGATAATTCTATGTTTAACCTCTTGAGAACTGCCTTCCACAGCAGCTGCACTATTTAACAAATTCCAAGAGCAATACACAAGGGTTCCAGTTTCCCCATGTCCTTACAAACATTTGTTTCTTTTTTAAAAATAATATCCATCCTGATGGATGTCAAATGATTACCCTCTTTCTTTCTTAACCACCCTAGGGGAAACTTAGCTTCTCTGATTATGATTTCCCTCCTTCTTTCTTCCCTCTGTCTTCTTCATCAGATATTTATTGAGCATCTGCTATGTGCCGAACCCAGTGCTAAACACTGGGGATGTGGTGGCTGATAAGACAGGTGTAGTGCCTGCCCTCTCAGAGAAAATATAACTTCTTCAGCATTGTTTTAGCAAGTGAATTCCATTCTATGACATGGAAGTAAATGGCCCATTGAGCTGTCAAAGGATCTCTGTGAGTCCTCAAAAGTAAAGATAGAGCAATGAACTGACTTTTACTCCCGAGAAAATAGGAAGAATTTGTGCTCCTTTAGCAGAGCACCTTACAGCATCAACTCTTTGACTCCAGAGTGGAAGGGGAGGTGGAAGCTAAGCCATGTGAACAGCTTGAAAGGACCAGTAGTAAGGGGTGGGTAGCCTGAGCCGTGGGAGAAGCGTCAGCAAGTCACAGAAGTGTCTGGAGGGTCAGGCAGTCGCTTGGGACGGAACTGTGCTGTCCGGCTTCAAGCAGAGGGCATTGAAGGAGGCTCTACCTTGTCAAGGCCTCAGAGAGCTCAGAACATAGAAGGCCTGCACATCCAGTGAGGGCCAAACCTGAGACCAAGAGGGTTCTTCCATGTGCCTTTCATTCATTCCATTCATTCATTCATTCATTCAGTGAAAGTTTATTTTATATTTTTCATGTGCCACGCTATGCCAGGGTACTGAGTATTCTTTGGTGAATAAAACAATTTGATCTCGACCCATATAGGGCTCATGGCCTAGTGAAGAGGCCAAGCAATAAGCAAGTAGACAACTCATTGTAAATGGTAAGAATACTATGAAGGGAAAAAAAGGTGTGATAAGACTATCTTGGGACGAAGGTGTTCAGAAAATAAAAGACTTCTCTGGACAAGTGACATTAAGTCTGAGGCCTCAGAGACAAGAAGGTGTCGGTCATCAGAAGAGCATTCCACACAGCGGCCAGTGTGTGTAAGGACTCCACGGTGGGACTCGACCTGGGATTTTCAAGGAATGGAAAAGAGGCTGCTGGGGCCAAAACATTCACTTTCATTCTAGGTACGGCTGGAACCAAAGGATTTTAAAGTAGGGAAGTAAACAGATATGACTTCATCTCAAAATGATCACCCTGGCTGTGGAAGCAGAAAGTGAATTAGAGAAAGCTATGGTAGAAGCTGGGGAACCAGGCACAGGGCTGTTACAATGGCTCCAGAGAAACGCTTGTGATTGGGACCAAAGTTTTCAGAGTGGATGGGCTTCAGATGTATTTTGGAGTTAGGTTCATCGGTAGTGAAGGATGGGTTGTTGTGGGGGAATGAGGTAGAGGGAGGAATGCAGACTAACCCCGAGGATTGTGTGCGTAGAGGTGCGGGTAATAGAAATGGGAGGGTACGGAGAGGAGTAACTCTGGGCGGGCAAAAATCAAGACTGAGTTTAAATTTGAAATGCCTGTGAGTCATCCAAGTGGAAATGTCATGTAAGTAGTTGTGTCTGGAACAGAGAGGAGAGATTTGGGCTGGAGCAATAAATTTGGGAGCCAGGGAAAGATGAAATTGCCTAAAGAGTGCAGCAAGAGAAGAGAGCCCAGAACGAAGCCTTGGGCAAGACAGGCCCTCCAGCATTTGCAAGTGAGATCTAGAGGAGGAGGAAGAGGCAGTGAGATGGGAAAAGGCTGAGAGAGGTGGGATCACGTGAACCAAAAGAGGAGAGTGCTTTGAAAAGGGGAGGAGTCAACCCTATTCAGTGTTCCTGAGATGTCAAGTGAGGTGAAGTCAAAAAGGACTGGGAGGAGGGTGGGGATCATTGGTGACTTTGAAGGGTGCAGTGTCTGGGGGGTGGAGGTGGGGTGAGGTTTGGAAGTTGGTGCCAGGTAGGGCAGCATCCTCACTGTTGGAGTCACTGGGCTTTGTCATGATCTCTGGGAGACCATAAGACCTTTAGGCATTAGAAAGCAGTGAGGTGAGTAGAGTCTATGTGGCTGGCTAAGAGGCCCTGATGCCATAGAAAATCAGGCAGTCTACGCTTTGTGTCTCCTTTGATTGGTGTCTGAAGGCCAAGCTTCTCTGAGCCTGGTGAGATGGTGCAGGAGCTCCAGAAGCCTTTGAAGCAACCCTTCTCCGGGCTCTGCTAACTAACCTGTTTCTCTCTGTCCCCCGCCTGCTCCCCCACAGGACACTTCACGGCCATGGTGTGGAAGAACACAAAGAAGATGGGCGTGGGGAAGGCATCTGCAAGTGACGGGTCCTCCTTCGTGGTGGCCAGATACTTCCCAGCAGGGAATGTTGTCAACCAGGGCTTCTTCGAAGAAAATGTCCTGCCTCCAAAGAAGTAACTTATCAGATGTAATGGGAAGGTGGCGGACTTAAGAACATGGATATGAGGTCCCTAGAACAACAAAAACTCAGCTGTGTGTCCGTCCTTGTGGGTGTATGTGCTTGTGTGTGTGATGCATGTGCATGTCTCACACACACACTTGGACATACAGTTCTGTGTGAGCTCATTCTTATCAAAGGAATGAGCATATGAAGGCTTTACCCTGATGGTTACCTCGACCACAATTATTTAGACTTTGAGGGGGTGGGGATCAATTTTTAAACTTTTTTTGTTAATTTTTTAAGCAGCCTGCTTTTGTACTTTTCATACTTATATTCTCCATCCCTGGACTTTTTGTATTCGAAATGTTTGTTATACTGAGATGTGAAGTTCATTTTCTGTGACCTTCATGCATTGTAATCTACTTATGGTAGATATTTAAGACTATTAAACCCTCATTTAAATGTGACATAAAACACTGCTTTAAACACATAAATACAAAGCAGCTTCTTCCCTCAGAAACCTGGTATAGGCAGGGGTTCCATTTCACAGAATTACTGAGATTTCTCTGTTGAAAATGTGATGTCATCTGCATGCCCCTGGAAATTCTCTAATGGGATTGCCAAAGAACAAATGGAGAACAAAGCTTTTACTTCCTTGCATTTTTCTACCTTTAAATAGCAAAGTACCACTACCACCACCCCCCTTTCCCCGCCCCTCCCCCCATCTTTTTCTTAAAATTCTCTGGCATTTCAGAGCTCAGTACGCACCCCCTGATTTCTAGGGAGTTTGGGCCAGTCCTGAAACTCACCCCTCCCCCAACTCTGCTAGGTGGCCCAGGGCCTGTTCTGGGAGAGAGCCCCTCACACTCACTGCCTGGGCTCTTGGCCAAGCAGCCTTGGATGGATGAAGTCAGTGAGTGTGGGGGTGAGGGTGAGCTCATTCAGGGCCCCCAGAGGAAGCCCTCCCGCCTCTGCCCTCCTCCTGACACACAGGGTGGGAGCCCAGGCTGTTCCTGGCAGCTGTGGCTGCAGCTGTGATGCTGCAACCTCCTGTAATGTATGACAGGCCCAAATGTTCCTGGGAGATAGCCCAGACGGGGGCTTAGAGCCACTAACTGGGTTCTGTGTTTTGCCTCAAACTGCACAAAGTTCCCCTGAATAACAATTTCACATGGTCCATGTGGGAGGGACAAATCCAGATGCTAAGCTGAGTGTTCTCCAAACCATGGCATCTCCAGGTGGTAAGATAGTGGGGCAGGGGTTAGGGGGCTGACTGCTTAAAGACTGGAGTCTGAGCAGGCCCGTCTCTGAAACTTGCCTCCTGAAGGCCTATGCTGTGAACACAGTCACATGCTGTGCCCTTCATTTCACCCAGGGACAAAGACAATAAAATCTTTTTCTTTTGTGTAATATCTTCCTGCCCTGTGATTCACCCCCAATTCTTTATCCGTGACTAAGGTAATCCATAGAAATTCCTGTTTTAGGTAACTCAAGCTTTGAATACCTTCCAGCCTCTCCCCTTAGAAAACCATGTTTTGAACCATGTGACTACCACCTCGGAGCTGATTGGACTAGAGTGGACATGGACCAGGAATTTGAGCTGAGAATCCTGAAGAGAATTTACCAATGGGACTGAAAAGGATGCCATGAGTTTGAATCAGGGCCATGGCAAGCCAAAGCTACATGCCACCACGTTAGGAGCTGGAAGTACTGTACACGGAAGTGAAAAAGCCAGTAAAACTTACTGAATTATCTAGTTCCCAGCCAGATCTGTGTATCTTTAAAACACACGCCTCATTTTCTTCAAAGCTTCCCAACAAATTGAGATTTTACACACACACACACACATACACACACACACACACACACGGTCAGACAGTTAATTTCATGAACTCATCCTAGAAAAAGCGCTACGTACCTCCTTGCTGAGTATCACTACAGTCACCTTTGAAGTACTCCCCTTGGGAAGCTAGGCACTGATGCCAACACCTAGTCCACCCTTCAAAGCAGTTTTGAAACTTTCTGGAATGGCCATCAGAGCTGTCATACCCAAAATCTGGCAATTAAGTTCATGAACTTGCCACCATGCATTTACAGTGGCAGCACTGTACTAACAACTCAGTAAGGTGTATAAACACACACCAATGGTCCCCAAAAGGTTAGAATATTAGGGTCCCCTCCCCTAGGGAGTCTCCATGAACAGAAAATGCTGAGCTAGGCAGGAAACTGAGGATAGGTGAGGGCCTTAGGCTGAGGCCTTTTTCTAGCCACATCTGGGCAGCTACCATGAGCAAAAGTGACCCAGTGACCAGTCAGTGAACTTCCTGCTGGCTCTGAGGGACACCTTCCACCCAATATACACACAAACACACAACAAGGGGGTGGGAGCAGCATGCAGCCAGCCTCTTTAGGCTGGAGCTTGTTTGTTCAGTTGACTGAAGTAAGAAAAAAGCTGACCAGGGGCTTTCCTGGCTGAAGAAACGCCAGGCACCCCAGCCGGCTGCGCAGGTCGGCACTAATCTCACTTCTTTAATGGAGTTCTTAACGATGGCAACTCCCACGAGTTCAGTAAAAGCAGAAGCCAGATTCTAGCTCTCCTTTGTAGCAGAGAGCAGAGGAAGGAGTCATGAACACTGGCTCTGAGTCCAAGCTGTGTGCACTCTGACTTGAACAAGCCCCTTATCCTCTCTCTGTCCCCATTTGTCCAGCTGTTCAGGTCTGGTGCGTGGAGCTAGGTCTATTGGATCCTCATGGGGCTCGGTGACATCCCCTAGGTTTAACTTACTTAACTAGATGGGAGCATGTGATGAGAGACTTTCCAGCCCTCGTGTTCTGGGGCCTAAAACAAAAGCAAAGGGACACTGCTACCTCCTCCACCAAAACTAAAAGGTGTTGGGGCAAAGGAGCAGGTGAAGCAGCAGGACCTGACCATGCTCCTGAGCAGAGATATCCCAGGAGGTGAGGTCTGTCAACCTCTCATCAGGGCAGGCCTGGAGGCCAAAAGGAGTGAGATGATGTTTGGTGGCAGCACCAAGAAGCCTCATCCTCCACCCAACTTGCTGCTGCCCCTCGAGATTAGGGCTGCAGAAGCAGTTGGAGTTCAATTCTCATCCGAAGAGAAAGGATCCTGGAGGAACTCAGCTAAGGCACATAGCTAGACTGCAGCAGAGAGGCTGAAATCTAAGCCTTCTTCCCATAAGGAAAACAAGTTCTTAGCCTTGTGCAGGCTATCTCAAGAAACTGAGTGCCTCTGGAGTTCAGGGACCAAGGTGAACACATTCAGCATTAAAAAGTAGGTACTTTAAAGTAATGTTCTGAATTGGGAATGGAGCTACCATTTGACCCAGCAATCCCCCTTCTGGGGATCTACCCAAAAAACTTGAAAACCTTTGTCCGCAAAGACTTATGTACCCCAATGTTCATCACAGCGCTGTTCACA
>PVJL010014134.1:0-29279 GCA_004026885.1 Lyroderma lyra | reverse complement strand
AGTTTATTTCCCATCACCAATATATGCAGTTTGAGTACATGCAGTTTAACAATGAAAATATGCATTACCTCCTTCAAAAGCAGATCATCTATTATCATTAACTCTCCAGCAATAGCCTAAAGGTCAGAGCAAACAAAGGTCAGATTTCCTAGGGCCTTATCTTCCATAATCCAATTATCTTTCTTTTGTGTCCCAAGGAACTGGCTGGATTAGCCACTTTCCTCAGTGGGCAGTACACACCCTTGACTCTCTACTAGTTAACTTGAAGGTCAGAGTAACTGAGAGGGAGTCAGTTCCCCAAGGCAATTCTTCCAAGTACTCAGATAGTCTTCTTTCTTTAGAGTCTCCCAAGGAACTGGCCATATCAGGCACATTCCTCAGATGCAGAAGTAAAACAAGTTTTACTTCCCTAAAGCCAGTCTGCATGGCTCCCAACAGTTAATCAATCTGAATGGTCTACTTAATGTGTATGTTAGAGAAAGAAAATTCATGTCTTATTAAAAAAATTAAAAATACATTGAAATGGAGACATACTACATGATTATTCCCAAGTGATAAAACATTTTACTTTTATATATTTTCTTTTCATGTTCAGTTTTTCCCCCTTTAAACATCAATTCAACAAGATTTTAAACTACACAAAGAAAAAAGAAGAGACTATGAGAAAAAAAGATTTGAAAACTTACAACTTTTTTAATTAGAGGGTTGATAGTTCTAAATGTCCAAATCTTATTTTGATGTAATTGGAAGGCTGGTCATCTATTGCCACCTAATTTATATAACTTTTTTTATAAAGACACAGTGTTATATTTAAATTTGAATTTAGATCCCTAATTGTTTTTTAAGATGCCTTGAGAGTATTAATATGATATTAATATAATATACTTAATGTAACATAATATTAAAAGATAAAGAGTTATTGAGTTTCCAAAAGGTATTCAATTCAAGCCAAACAATAACAATAAAGGTAGAAATTTCAAGTATTAAGACTAAATCAAGATAACAACAAATCTGTGCATCATGAAGACCTGACACTTGGTCACTGAAGATATAGTTGTTATAAGTTCTGTGGCTTTCAAGAAAAGCTTTTTGAGTTTCAAGGGGAGGGGTGGGATGATGCTATATTTAACGAAACAATAAATTTCTTAAATCTATACTGTCATCTTAAGAATGACAGAGATAAAATCCATGAGTTTGCACTATAACCATGTGTCACCATGTCACCATCTATTAATGACCATAACCAAAAGTGATTCAAAAGAAATTGAACTCAAACTTTGTGTGCACAGACTTTGATCACAATGTTAAAAAATGGAAGTTACATGTAGTTGTGAACCAAAATATATGCTCTTCTATGCATTTGATGCACATAATCCTAAATAATTTGGGTTAAATTTTAATATTTGTTGTTCACTGACTTTCTCCACAATTTTCTGTTCAAATTTCCAAGAAAAAGATGTGTTAATTTATGCTGAGCTTTGCTCTGGGCCACACCAAGTTTCAACACTAGATTGTGGGTGAACCATTATCAACTGTTTCCCAAGTGGCTCTAAACACATGCACTTAATCGGCAATTAATAAGCATTTAATGAATAAATGAGTGAGCAAATAAATGGTGTTTGAGAGGAAGGTACTATGGTTGATTTGCACAGTTCAAAAATGTATTTCACAATTTTTACCCAGAAATGGAAATACTAACTTGTTCTATACCAAATGGAATTGCAGTTGACCTTTGAACAACATGGGTTTGAACTGCACATGTCCACTTACTTGTGAATTGTTAAAATTAATACTGTAAGTATATTTTCTCTTCCTTATGATTTTTAAATAACATTTACTTTTCTCTAGCTTACTTTATTATAATAGTATAATATGTGATAGATATAAAATACAAAATATACTTTCAGAGACTGTTTATATTACCAGTAAGCTTTTTGGTCAACAGTAGGCTATCAGTAGTTAAGTTTGGGAGGAGTCAAAAGTTTTATAGGGATTTTTAACTGCATGGGGATTGGTGCTTTTAACCACTGTGTTGTTCAGAGGTCAACTATTTTCGTAATAGTAATAGTGAATGTTCCTGTCTGAACTTTGATCCTTAAATGTCACATAAACTTTCTGAATGAATGAACTGATATAATAGATATGCACTGAAATTTCTAATTCAATAACATAATTTGTCCGTAGAAGAAAATGGTTATGTTGTATGATCATTTTTGAAACAAGCTGACATTTGAATTCAACTTTAGAAAAAAATTTGGAGACACTGCTGAGTAATCCTCTAAACTATTTTTGACAAATCTAGGTGGCTTAGGACTCCTTTGGAAGTAGCTAAAGAAAAGGGAGACAAGAAGAAATTTCATAAGGTGCCATTCTATCTTTTAGGGAACCAGTGGTCCAAGTGAGGACTAGAGTCCATGTGTCTCAGTGCCTCATAGAATGTTTTGTGTAACCATTGGATTAGCTTGCATTTATTTGTTTCCCGATCCACATTTTTAATCTCATAGTCTCTCTCTCTTCCATCACCATTCCTTCAAAGACCATGAGAATTTCAGGTGCTTCCTTTAGAAAACACACCCATACTTTCATATCTAATCCATGACAACAGTCATTTCTGAATGACAAATTTTGTAATCAGTTTCATCTTGACTGCAACATTGGCCCTGTACCCTTGACTCCAATCCCAGAGGCATCCGTGATAAGTCTGTTAGGAAGATTGACATCAACCCCATAAATCTCAGATGACAGAAAATGAGAAAAAACTTGAAAAGCTAGAGAGGAGGCATTTACAACCACATCTGAGCACAAGTGCCCATGCGTGCGTGCGTGCATGCACACACACACACACACTACACACACACACACTACCCACACACACTACCCACACACACTATACACACACACTACACACATATACACACTATACACACACACTACACACACACACTACCCACACACACTATACACACACACTACACACATACACACACTATACACACACACTACACACATACACACACTATACACACACATTACACACATACACACACTATACACACATATACACTACACACATACACACTACACATACAAACACACACACTACCCACACACACATACACACTATACACACACACTACACACACACACTACACACACACACTACACACACACTACACACACACACTACACACACTACACACACACTACACACACACACTACACACACTACACACACACTATACAAACACACTACACACATACACACACTATACACACACACTACACACATACACACTACACACACAAACACACACACTACACACATACACACTACACACACAAACACACACTACACACACACACACACTACACACGCTATACACATACACACATGCATACTACACACACATACACACATACACACACACACATATTATAAATAATTGTATTCAATGAAACCACTACCTGGTGGGAACTCAGTTTACAATTAATTTGCAACCAAAGTTGGGGACCTACTAAGAGTTTGGTGTAGTTGTCTTTACTGGAGGAACCCACAGCTAGTGAAAAATGATTTAATATACCAGCACTTCAAATGGCTATCATAATAAATGTATAAAGCATTACATAAATATATGATGTGTATCCCATATGTCAGAGATTGGGAAGAGAGTTGAAAAATGGAATAACTTATCTAGAAAGAAAGTACAATTTTTGAACCTAAGAAGGGTATACTTGGCTTTTGGATGCAAAAAGACAATGTCATTGTGAAAGTCAGCCAATTAAGATGATACTTTCTTAAACTAATTTTGGAAAATGCATTTTTTTATCCTTAAACATTGATGATTATTACAAATAATTGGGTAACAGTAGCTTATAATAAATCTGCATTAGGCTATGAATGTCTTGTAAACAAAGCAAGCATATTTTCAAAACATTGTGTCTACAAAAACATGTCTATGAGAAAAGAAATCATTATTCAAAAGAATTTACCTTACAGATAATCATCAGTGGAAAATCTCCATTTCCTTCTTATTTCAAAAAAATATTGTGAAGCTAACTGTAAATATGTAAATATGTATTTTGTATTCTTAAGGAGAAAAAAACACCTTTAATATAGTGCCTTATACACAGTAATTACACTATGTATTTAGTAAATTAATAAATTATTAATTTTTAAAACAATTAGTTAAACAAATACTTATTAAATACTTACTCTTTGACCAGAGATATGTTAGGTTCTGCGAGGGAATATAAATGAATTATGTGAAACTCTCTGTTCTCAGAGTAATTTTATATGTTTGGTGGTGCTATCATGCACAGATAAAAGCAGTTTTACAAAAAAAAAAAAAAGAGGGAGAGAGAGCAAGAGAGAATAATCATAGTAACAAACATTAAAATGCTAAATTGAACATTATTGATATGAAAATACAGAGTATGTGAAGCATTTACTATAAGTCATCACAAAATGAAGAGATCAACCTGAACCATAAATATTAGCTTTAATGTTTGCTTCTTAGAAAGGGCTGAATTTTATTTTTACTTTGTCCTCTGTTTCCAACGCTGTGATTGTAATAGTCTGACTGCTATCAATTACAAAAGTATAAATGTAATACCTTAGGATTCCTAAGTGGAATATTAAAAGATTATTAAAATTTTTTATAGGTTCCCAGTTCCCAGTATATTAAGAATTGACATTATTACCTAAGAAAAATAAAAACTTTAAAATATTCAAACTGTTCACTTCACTTGCAGAGCTGAGTTGATATTTTTCTTCTGTCATGGTCAACCTGATCTACCATCAGTATTAGACAGTCTTGCAGTAATAAACTGTAATGTATGTTTTGGAAATCAACTAATACAGAGCAGATGAGGGCTATATATATATATATATATTTTTTTTTTTCTGATGCTGCATTATTGAGCCCACTTTACTTTGTGCTCAAACATGAATCTTAATGGTCTGGCAGTGAGTTATATTTGCATTCTTCAAATTAGCATCATTGCATGCATCCGCACAACTTAGCATCTCACCAACATTATTGCCGTAACATCTTTCTGCCATGTGTACTTTTGTTACAAATCATATAGAATGTGCATATTTTTGCATAATGCAAATATGAGGTAGAAAGAGAAGTACCTTGAAAAATAGATTGCCAGTTTATAATCTTAAATATGTTAAGCTTTGGTTTTCCAATTGTCTTTAATCACAATATTCAGAAGATCATGAAGTAAAGAAGAAAACATAGATTTGATTTTGGTTTCACTCTTATCATTTACTGCAGGTGAAAACATTCATTGAGTGAAGATGAATAAACATTAGTACTTATTTAGCAAATACTTACTGAGCACCTTTACAACTAAATCAAGAACCCAGCTATGAGTCTCTGGATGAATATTCTTAGACAGATGGCTTTGACTACCACAGGTTGGCTGGTTAGTGAAGTTGTTTAGAAAAATTGACACACTAGTGTCAAGAAGTTCCAACGTCAGCTAACAGTGTTCTCTCCAGTTCTTTAACCTTAGCTACCTTGTCACAAACAGGCTTTAGGTGAAGAGAAATCAGAGAACAACATTGTGAATGGCTCAAAAAATCCTAAGGTCTCTACAGATAATTTCATCAGAGTGCAGATCATTATGAGATTCACAGTGATTAAAAATACTTTTTAAATGTTGAAGCTGATAAGTGAAAAGAAAATAAGGAGATTAAAAAAATGGTGTAGCTGGAGTAGCAATTCTTGCAACACAACTTTGGATAAATGAAATTAAACATAAAACACTAAGCCTTAAAAAAATAAATCTGTGCTAGTAAGGGTTGCTGGCGGGGCTAGGGCGGGTGAAGGGAGTAGATGTTGCTGAGACTGTGGTAAGAAAGGACGCTTCTGCAGAGTCAGAACGTTTTTATTTCAGGTCATGGTCTACAGTCACCTCAGGGGACACTCAGTGATCTGACCCTGTGTGAGAAAAAAGATGGCACTGCTGAAAGGGGGAAATCAAAGGTGTTCACGGGCAGAATGGAAAGATAAAGATGCCTCAAGCGGAGTTCCCGGGTGGTGTAGTGGCTTAAGGCTTCCGCGCTGGCGCTGTCGGCGCTGCGGCCTGGGTTCGATTCCCAGCCAGGGAGCTACCCACATACAATCAATCAATAAAGAAAGATACCTCACGCTTATACCCTGCATGTATGTCTAAATTACTTTGTATCTGATGGTCAAACAATAAAACTGCCTTCTAGGAACTCCATTCTGTCCTTCAGTTTCACAGTTAGAATTAATAAGGTCATTAGCGAAAAAAAAAAAAAAAGAAAAAAAAATCGATGAACTCGCCCATGTTCAGAAGGGAAGCACATGATGTGTGACATACGTCTTAAGAGGGAAGTGGGAGTTCTTCTACATCCAAGTTTGAAAGAATTAGAGATTTCTAAGTACTTAGAGTAGGCTAACCCATAAAATTGCTCAGAAGGATGCTTATGACAGAGAAAGTGGTTCATTTTTGGTATAGCATTGGGATTCTTAAAAAAAAAACTGGAGTTGTTTTCCACTAAACAACTAAATCATTTGGCTAGTGAGTTCAGTCATATAATTTCTTTGATGCATCTTTCTGCTGAGAAATATCTGCCATAATGACTTAACGTAAAGTAAATACGAAATCCTGTGTGCTTGGTGAAGAAGAAGCAATTCTTTGAACAAGTTCATTAACTGGTGGTTTTCTTTTATTTTAAAGTTTTTATGTTTATTTTATTTTTTTTCCAGTGACATTTCTTTTCTATTGGGATTAATAAAATTATATAGATTTCACGTGTACAATTCTATATAATATATCATTTGTATATTGTGTTGTGTGTTCACCACCCCAAGTCAAATCTCTTTCTGTCACCATATATTTGATTCTCTTTACCCTTTTCTACCTCACTCTTTTCCCTCTGGTAACTACTAAACCAGCGGTTCTCAACCTTCCTAGGGCCACGACCCTGTAATACAGTTCCTCATGTGGTGGTGACCCCCATAACATTATTTTCGTTGCTACTTCATAAATGTAATGTTGCTACTGCTATGGATCGTAATGTAAATATCTGATATGTGTTTTCCGGTGGTTTTAGGTGACCCCTGTGACAGGGTCGTTCGACCCCCAAAGGGGTCATGACCCACAGGTTGAGAACCGCTGCACTAAACTGTTGCCTGTATCTTGGAGCTTCTGTTCGTTTGTTTGTTTGTCTTGTTGGTTTGTTAAAATTTTATATTCCGTATATAATCTCAACTTTTTCTGTCTTGATTTATTTCCTTTGTGTAATCTCAAGATTTTTCCATGTTGTTGCAAATGGCAGTATTTCATCTTTTCTTATGGATGACTAATATTTCATTGTATAAATACATGTACCACATCTTATTTATCTATCTATTTAAAACTACTTTGGTTGTTTTCATGTCTTGGACACTATGAATAATGCTGCAATGAACACAGGGGTACATATATGTTTACAGATAAATGTTTTCATAAGTTTTGCATAGATAACCAGAAAAGGGATTGCTGGATCATATGGTAACTCTATTCTTAATTTTTTGAGGAACGTCCATACTGCTTCCCATAGTGGCTGTACCAACTTATATTTCCACCAGCAGTATATGAGGGTTCCTTTTTCTCCACATCCTCTCCAGCACTTGTTATTCCTTGTCTTGTTGATAACAGCCATTCTCACAGGTGTAAGTTGGTATTTCATTGTAGTTTTGATTTGCATTTCCCTAATAGCTGGTGAAGTTGAGCATCTTTTCATGTATCTTGGCCATTTGTATGTCTTCTTGGGAGAAGTATCTGTTCAGATCCTCTGCCCATTTTCTAATTGCATTGTTTGTTTTTGTTGTTGAGTTGTATGAGTGTTTTTATGTATTTTGTGTATTAGCTTCCTATCAGAGGTGTTTGCAAATATCTTCTCTTTCAGTTGGTTGAATCTTTGTTTTGGTGATGGTAGCTTTTGCTGTGCAAAAGCTTTTAAGTTTGATATAGTCCCACTCACTTATTTTTGCTTTTACTTCCCTTGCCTTAAAGTCATATTCACAAAATTCTCTCTAAGACCAAGGTCCATAAGTTTGGTATCTATGTTTTCTTCTACGTAATTTGTTTTTCAAGTCTTATATTTAGGTCTTTGATCCATTTTGAGTTAATTTTCTTGTATGGTGACAGTCTCTATTATTCAGCATAGTATTCTAAGTCCTAGCAGAGCAATCAAGTAAGAGCGAAATAAAAGGCAACAAAATTGGAAGCGAAGAAGTAAAACTGTCACTTTTGCAGACATGATTCTTTATGTAGAAAATTCTAAAGACTCCGCCAAGAAAAAAAAATGGTGGTTTTCAGTACAGAATTTGTTGCTGACAATTGGAATCGGGAGATTTCATCTCCACAGCCAGCTAGAGCTCAAGTACTGCTGTTAGACAAGTGTTCTCCTTTTGTTTCTGTCATCCTCCTGGTCTCTAGATATTTGAGTTTGCAACTCTTGATTTCAGTTTTGGTAAAGATCCTAACAAACGTTACCAAGGGATGATTTATGTTCACTTAGAAATGAAATCAGTGATCACTATTAAGTGTAAGTCGTGCCAGACTGAACTGATTTTGTCTGATGATACTGACGCCAGTCTGAGGGATCAGAAATAATCATTCAGCAAACAACATTAACTTATTTTATTCTATTTTCTATCAATATGTTTTGGTGGCATGCATAATCACATTTTTCATAAGAAAATATTCTCTTACTTTTAGTTCAAGAAATAGATTTGTGGAATTTTAGTATATTTTTATTATATTTGTGACTGCTTTCTCTTCCAGTCAAATTATGAATGCTATTCATTGTGACTAATAGCTTATTGAATGATTTTTCTCTGTTTTCTAAATTTTCAGAGACTGAATTTTAGCAGTTTCTCATCTTTTCCCATGTTATTTTATTAAGGGGAAATAGACTTATACAATCAATATTTATTTTTATACTCAGAGATATTGCATATTTGTCTTAATAGCTGCATTTTTATGATTGATTTGCTATATTAATGACATATTACCAAAGATATTAAACTAAGATCTTAAAATTAAGCATTTATTTTGCTTCATTAATTAAAGTAATAAGTATAATGTAGATGTATCACTACTTAATATTATTAAATTTACAATACATTCTTTTATAAATGAAGCTTATATTTAACCATGTACAGGCTTAGCTGTTATAAATAACTTCTATATTTGGTTTCTCTACAAATATGATTTATTTGTTTTTTAAATGTATTTCAAGTGATATTAGTAAAATAATTATCAAACTGTGATTTTCTTGAGATTATGCTAGATGTTATCAATGCACATTAGCTTTTTATTTTAATTTAATGTCAAATTTTGGTGTTTTATAAAAGAGACATGAATTATCAATAACTCATGTTTAGAATTTTAACAGCTTTTTCTAGCAAATTGAATTATAAAACATTGAATATATATTTTGCTACTCTACCTTTACATTTTAATTTTCATTTTTTACAATAAGCATATATGATTTTATAATTTACATTAAAATATATTCCCATTTTCTGGGGGAAAAGGGGAAGACAGAAATAGAGTACTTTAATGAATGAAAAGAAAATGATTTGAGTGAGATTTTAAATTTGAACTTAGGAAATATAGAACTTTTAAGAATGTGGAGAGAAAATGAGAAAGAAATTAAAGATGAATCCAAGAAGTAGAAGCTGGGCAATCAGCAAAGGGTCTATACTATCGATATATTAAATATATTAATACATGCATAATAGCAAATGTGAGGAGTCAATGAAGGAATTCTGTGTCCAGGTTCCCAGTTATTGAGATGTAAAAGATGAATTCTCCTACAGTCACAAAGACTCAGAGATCTGCAGATAGACTGTAAATATCTGGGGGGCAGTGTTCATGCACATTTTATTCACTATTTAATTACCCTGAGCCCAATAGATGAGTGCTCAGTAAATATTGGTTTAATGAATGAAGGAGACACATGCACACATGCATCATACTACATATACATACATAGGTACAAGAGCTGTCCAGAAAAACCCCAACCATAAATGCCTCTATTTTTTGTATTACATGGATACTTTCGGGACGGCCGTCGTATATCTCTCTATATCAGAATATGGCAGTATATCTATCTATCTATCTATCTATCTATCTATCTATCATCTATCTACTATCTATCCATCTATATCTACCTATCATCGGTGAAATAGACAGGAGTAGGTTGGTATCCTGACTGCAATTAAGGTTATTCTCATTTTAAATAGTGGGAGATGATTGAGAAAATTGTTCCAGGGACAGGTTTGGTCTAAGACTAACTGGCTAATACAGTAGCCACTATCCCCATGTGGCTACTGAACATTTGAAATCAGACTACACAGAATTGAAATCTAAACACTTCATAAAAACATACGATCTCTCATTTATGATGTTTATATTGTATTAAAACAAATTTTATAATTAGTTTTATCTATTTTTACTTTTTTAATGTGCAAATTCAGATTTCAAAGGTAGTTTGTGTTTGCAACTGGGATTACATATACTTTTTGGTGGGGTGGGTAGTTCCCTGGCTGGGAATCGAACCCAGGCTGTGGCATTGAGAGCACCAAAGCCTAGCCACTACACCACCAGGGGAACCCTTGGGATTATATTTTAAATGAAAAGGACAGGCTGAGAAGCATTTTTGAACCTTCTCTTGTGATATGAGAAACTTTTATAAATATGAGAATAGTTAGAAAATGCTTTTAGATTAATAAATATATAATCTCTACTGAGTATATTTGTGTGCAAAATGTGTTTTATTTCACATTTGTAGATATAAGATCAAAGTTCTCATTGTTAATTACTTGATTTTTTAATTTTAGGAATATATTTTGATTATGCCATGAAAATCTCAAGTTCAGGGGCAACCAAATATTTTAGATGCTCCATTAAAATTATTTAATTTAAGAAAAAGCTAAAAGTAATCTTAAAATAATAATAATGTGACCTTGTCCAGTGAAGAGAGAAATATATTTTAAGGGAAGCAAATTAATTTAAATCAACTCATTGCTAATTAAAATCAATTGAATATTGAAAATATTTAAGTTTTTTTGACAGCTATCATCTTTAAGTGTTCAATGAATGGGCTTAAATTAATTCCCCCAGAAGAACACCTGTGTACCTTCAGGTGATAAAATACTAAACATAAAATATTGTTTCATTATAGTGAACATTAATATTAAAGTGGGGGCTATGTAATCTATTCATTATTCATAGCTTAACTTGCTATGATTCACCATTTCATTCTACCACATTGACATTTCTCTACTTGAGTAACCAGCCTTGCTTCTTAAATTGTATCTATTGCATCATTCAGGAGTCTAATTAGATATATTGAATAGCACCCCTCCTTATTCTTAGCACCCCACTGACCCTTTGCATATTCTCTGCATAGAATACTCTTCCTTTCTTCTTGTCTTCTTGTCTTCTTGTAGTTAATTGCAACAAAGACTTTAGAACTCAACAAAAGTGTCCTGTGTTCTACTCTTTTCTTAGATCCCCTATTCAAAATTTCTTTTGTGGGAATTATTGTAATTGCAATGTTTTCTGTCTCTGTGTTTATTATTATTATTATTAATATTTGATTTTTTCACTATTGTGGTCAAGTCAGGGATGATATCTTTGTTATGCTCATTGTTCTATCTATACCATTCTGCATGGTGCCAGGCATGATGGAGACTACAAATATTTGATGAAATAGTAGAATAATTATATTCATAAGCTCCAAAATAAAGTGCCTGAACACCTTATGTTTTTTGCCCAATGGCCACTTTTTGGTAATTAATTCCTAGGCAATTAAGAATTTAATTGTAGAAATTATTTGACTTGTGTTATAGTTTTTCCTTCAAATATTACTTTATTGCTGTATGCAGCCATGTTTATTTTGAAAGGTAATAAAAATCGTTTTCTACTTTTAATGGATAACTGCTCTTTAAATAAATAAATTCTTCAGAAATATTACAGACATGCGAGATGCTACAGATACTACAAAAGTAATCTAGAAAAAAAATTTTTCTCAAGGAGCGTATAAAAATAGGGAAATGAAGACATGTAATATATAAATGCTAGTTATACGGTGATATTGGCATAGAGAGGTACAGAGTTTTTCAAGTCTAGATGATGGAGAGACTACCTTAAACTAAGATAACACTCAAGAAATATTTCATGAAGGATGAAACATTAAATGCAAACTTTGAAAAATAAGCAGTGTTCGGATGTGCAGAAGTACAAAAAAAAACAAAGTGCATTTTCTTTGAAGGAAAAATATTTAAGTAATGGCATGGAGGCTGGGCATTAAGGGGCGTATGTGAATGGCGAATAGTTCATCATTTCTCTAACGTAAGGTGTAAATGAATGCAGTATGGTGAAGTTGCCCAATCAAGGCTTAGCAGCCAGGTAGTGACGATTTTAATTCCTAGTTCTGTGATTGTAACTGCCCATGGGACTTTATACAAAGAGCATCTCCTCTCTAAACTTCACTTGCTCCAACTTAGAACAATAAAGATGATATCAGAACTTTTGGGGGTCATTAAGAAGAGTAAATAAAATGAAAATTTAAGACAATAAATTATTTAAAATGGAAGTTAGTTCTGAAAAATATTTTTGAGAAAAAATTATATACTGTTTATAGTTTTGTTCTGTATCATTGGTTGTGTATTACCTCCATGAGTCATTTTAGTGTAGTGGTTAAGTGCACAGACTTCTAAAGCAGGCTATATGTTTGAATTTTGATGTGTCTGCTTCTAGTAAATAACTTATAGCTATTTACTTTATTCTATATGCCTCATTTACTCATCTATAAAATGGGAATAATAATTATTATGAAGATCCAGTAGGTCAATAAATGCAAAGACTATAGAATAGTACCAGGAAATTTTATATATTCATGTAGAAAGTATTATATAAATGCTAGCTATTATATAAATAATTATGGGGTAGTCATCAAAAGCATTTTAGAAAAATGTGTCTGAATCAGAGATGTTCTTGAGAAGAAAAGAAAATACTAGCCCCATGTAAGATAAATTGGAAAGACAAACACATCAGAAAGCTTTTGCAATCCTCCTGATTAGAAGAAGTGAGGACATGAACAAGAATAGACATAGTGAGAAATGAGAGTTGAGGGAAAACTTAAAAGAAATAAACCTTAGGAAAGAAAGTAATTGGAAACTTATTGGATATGGGAAAAGGATTAAGTGCGTAGTAGATGTCAATATTGAGAGTTTCAGTCTGAAGATGTCCCCTATCCCCTAGCCCTTGACAAACAGTTCTTTCTAGTTCTGAGTTTGACTTTTTTAGATGTCACATATAGGTGAGATCATGTAATACCTGTCTTTTTATGTCTGGCTTATTTCATTTAGCATGATGTCCTCCAGGTTCATCCATGTTGTTGTAAATGGACAGATTTTATTTTTATGGCTAAATAATATTCGTGTGTGTAAATCACATTTTCTTTAACTATTTATCTGAAAAAGAAGAATTTGCTTAGGTCAAATCTTTAGCCTTTGACGTCTATGAGTGCCAAGATAATTTAAGAATTATATAATTGCCTAGATTTTGTTAACTGCCCTAGTATCTTGAAGAAAAACAACGACAAATTTAGTTCAACCAAATATTTACTCAGGACAGCCTTTGGAAGTCTCATGGCAGTATTTAGTACTATTCATATCTTCTGATGAACAGCAGGCTGTGCTCAAAATAAGGCCTGTGATTTAATCAAAAGGATGGCAGAATTGGCAAAGGAGCCTGAACTGTATTCTTGATAGGTCCTCTGTGCTAATGTCAGGATTCCTAGCAAGAAAGCGAATCCCTATGACCTAGAATGGGGGTATATGAATTTTTGCCAGCGAGAACCTTGGACTTTCAAATACTGATGAACTTACGATGCTAGAAATCATAGATAACCACCCCCACTCAATAGATGAGATTGGCCTTCTTTGGCTTGGAGATAATAAAAGATGTCATATGAGATGGATGCCTCTCAGGATACTGTTTTCTCTTCTCAAGATCACTCCCAACTACCTTCACTGCCTCAGTGCTCAGTGTAATTCAACTGGGAAAATTCTGCTTTTCATATGGGAGGAAATATCATATTCTAGGAAGAAGTATTTTTTGGCTAAAATATATATATGCAGAAACTAGGGGGATACTTGTATAAGTAGTGATATACAAAGGTCAGTGAAATATAAGGCTGGACAGGACATATTTTATTAAGGGTGTTCTCCCATAAAGCAGAATTCTCATTTTAAATGAGAATTTAACATCCTAGTAAGTATACCTGAAACTGGTCGTACTATAAGGCCAGAACAGATTCTTAAAGATTGAACACAGTGATGGCCTACAGAGTGTTGGAGATACCAGAACTACATTGGCCAGATATTAGGAAGGGATAAGAAGATTAATAGATGGCTACATTAGTTTCAGTTTTTTATGTGAGACCAAAAAACATATCACTGACTGTTTCCCCAGGGGGGCCTGAATTCCCCCACACTAAGTCAATAAAGAATAAACTAGTCAATAAAGAATTACTAATGTTATAGAAAATAATAGTGGTTGTTCTCTGCTGACCAGAGTTAACTTTGGAGATGCTGTTATAGTCCTGGATTCCCTAGTGGTCAGGGAGGCTTATAGGATTCCAATATAGCAGAATAGGAGGTAGCACTCAACCATCAGAAGCAAGATGAATGTGGTGGCCATAAAGAGCCTTAAGCTTAAGTAGCTACCTAGGCTTATAGGCTTATAGGTGTCTGTGCAAAGGCCAATAGACAATGGTGTTCCTAGGTGTGGGATAGATGGACAGCCAATTACCTTATTGCTTGCTTTGTATAACCAGAAAACAACACAAACAAACAAAACCACTAAATCTATTGAGTTGGAAGTTCATATTAGTCTGTCAATACAAAATCGTAATTCTTTGCCTAATTTCTTGCTCTATGCCAGTTGTTAATTTAGGGCTTATCAGTTGAAGGTGTGTCTAGGGACTTTAGTTGTACCATGTTATTGTATACAAAAATATATACTTAATAATTTTTTAAAAGAGACCTGTGGCCATTTATCAGAGTAACTGTACACTGAAAAAAGGGAAATATCTAGATTTTTCAAGTACTTTTGAATACAGGCTCTCAACTAACACTGAAACCTGAAGATTCAAAATTTCATAATAACCTCTAGGTCATACAAAATCCAAAATATACTCGTGCAAGTATACAGGCTTAAAACAAATACATTTCTTAGTGATTTCAGTGATCACATAGTCCCACGTCAGTGTCATTTCCCCAGACTTTCAAATGCATTATGGAGATTGATATATTTAGCTTTTAGCAAAACACATTGATTTCTTGATTTGTGAATTAAAAGCTATTATGTTAGAAAGTACAAAGTGGAAAATTCTCAAACTGCAGACATTGTTAGTTAAGATAATAAATCAGATTTAGTACCTCAGTCCTTGGTGAAAATGTGGAAAACAGGGTTATACTCAAATACTTAAGGATTCAGGCTTATGATTCCCATTATATTTCCATTTATTATATCTCTATATTCTTGTCAAAAGGAAGATAAATCATGGTATGTATCAATTGACCATAAACTTAACCAGATATAGTATTCTGTGTCAGATATGGTACCTTTAACACAAATGGGAACTATTTGCCATTTTTCAATAAAAAGTGAAGAGAGATGAGTTGTCAGGTAAAAATAAGTCTTTTCACAACTGTTTTGTAGGAATAAGAAAGGCTATATTGGATAATAAATAATTATAAAAAATGAGAAGGTATAATTAATGTAACAATATTCTAAATTTAGAATTGTGGTAGCAATTGATAGAATTTATAAAGAGTAGGCGTTGTATTCTTTGTCGCACACATAGGACAAAGAATGATACATATATAATCCTTTCAAAATAGAAAAGATAAACAAGAACAAAGTGAATAGTTTTCAGTTTCATAGTAAAGTAGGAGTCTTTTCACACTTAGGCAGAGAGCCCATTGTTATTTATCATTAGGTTTACACTTTTGTTTTTTTTTTTGTTTTTTTTTTTCACTTTTGTTTTTATAATGCTGTGTTAAATCAAAACACTTTACTTATACTACCTTCTCAGCCATGTAGGCCCTTAAATCTACAACCTCTGTTTTATATCATAATTTTTAATAAAAATAGTTTAACTAATTTTGTTAATGTTTTCCTGGTGTACTTGCCTGACCAAGAGCAGAAATGAGCAACAACAAAACAAAACAAAAAAACAAAACAAAACAATGGTGAGGTCTGAGATTCAGATTGACAAAGTAATTATAAAAAAGAACCACGTAGTAAGAAAATAAATTCAAAGAAGTATCATAGAACATTATTTAAATTGTTAAAGTTGGAACAAATGGCCAACTGAAGAAGTCAAATACAGTAAGGATAGGAATATAATACTCTAAGGGCACTAAAATACTGAAGCAATAGAGACTATATAGAGATTTAGAGGGTTTAGTATCAATACTAGATGTGTGGCCAATATTTATTTTAAAATTGAAGCTTTTGGCAGTGGATCATTGCTAAGAGATGGCACGATTCAAGGTATAAAGCCAAGACTGTGGACAGCTGACTTGAAAAAACAAACAAATGAAACAAAATAAAATAAAAACAAAAAGCTACAAGGCAATAGTGTTAAAAAATTCCCTTATGAAGGTAGATAACTGTAACCAGAGAACGAGGTACATTATTTCAGGATGAAAGTTAAAAAGGAGCTCTTGGAGTTCCCTGATGGTGTAGAGGCTTAAGGCTTCAGCGTTGGTGCTGCCAGTGCTGCAGCCTGGGTTCGATTCCCAGCCAGGGAGCTACCCACATACCAAAAAAAAAAAAAAAAAAAAAAAAGGAGCTCTTAGAAATATGTTAACGGATTATTCATAAATGATGAAAGATCCATTGAGAAATAGTGGAAGAGAAAAAAAGGGAGGAAGATTTTGTTTTCTCTTCCCCTAAACCAAATCCAAACCCTATTTTATGAGGACAGTAAAAATAAAACATTCTATTACTTTGACACCATTTCTATAATATGTTTCTGCTCATATTTGTAGTTAGTTGTTTCATTTATTGAGAAAGTAGCATCTCATTACTCATATGGCTTAGGTTTTAATGCAGCCTTTTACATTTGCGTGGTTTATAATTACCATCATCATTATTATTGTTGATGTCATTATTCTAATATAAAATATATTGTAAAACAAAATGTGAATCTAATTTTGTAGAATTCCTAATAATTCCTATTGGTTCCAAGAGTTAAGTAAAACCTAGTTTGAAAACCAATGTCATAATCAGTTTGTTTAATCCAGCCTAAACAAATATTATAGATGAGATATATGTTTTTTATAAAAGTGGAAATTAACATTCAGTGTGTTAAGGAACTTGCTGAAAAATCACACAGCCATAGAGTAGTAAACTTGGGACTTAAATTCAGGACTACGAAATTAAACCTGTTTAGTAACATATACTTTAGGCTATTGTTTAAATAGTATTTATTTAAATTATTGTTTGAGTCCTCTGAATAGCTACAAAATAATTGATTTAGTCTCTCCCATCCTTTTTCTTCTTAAATATGGAGAAGATGGCCTATTTGGTTTTATGATTATTTGTATATTTTGTGCCCAGTCCACACTTACTGTGTTGGCATGAAGTTTTGTTGAGTGTTTACTAATTAAACTTTTGTCAGTCATGCCACAACTTAAAATCCTTTTCTATAATATATATAGAAAAGGATTTTCTATAAAAGGAACTGTTGTGCATATTATTAATATTCTCCTTTTAGAGGCATTTGCACATGTCTTTCAAGATGAAATCTTAGTGAAGTGTTGCTCAGTTGAATTAAAGTGAAGAATGACATGAGAGGCTGATAAATAGTCTACAGGATGCCTCATTCACAGTCATAGGAGAAAGAAGTGTTCTAAATTCTTACAAGAACCCCCCTCTCAGTATAAAAAGAAGTAATGAAATAAGAGATGAAAAGAAACCAATCATTGGCTACTTTACATTTTTTGTCTCTCTGCTAATGAATTACATTCTGATGTTAAGACATGATGCCTGCTGCTGTATGTTTGTATGCATTTTTGTTTGTTTGTTTTTTGGTATGTGGGTAGCTCCCTGACTGGGAATCGAACCCAGGCCGCAGCACTGACAGCGCCAGCGCCAAAGCCTTAAGCCACTACGCCATCAGGGAACTCCCGATATATGCATTTTTGTATGTGCTTTATTTGTCCATATCTCTCCCCACGATATAGAGAAGAATACGTAAAGAGAAGAGTGAGCTGGAGAACGAGATTGACAAGTGAGTCTCTGCAAGTAAAAATGTCAGCAATGGAGGATGTAAAACTCTCCCTGAATACCAACATCATAACCAAAAAAGGAGAGATACGTGGTAACCTCCAGGAAACGTCCTACCCTGAAATTCTTCTAGAATGGACATGTGCACATGGGCTTAAGAGTAAAGGGTAGAAAATGAGTGATTGAGCGTCTGCATCGTGGCCTGACCCAAAGACACTTGGAGACAGCAGCCGGTGGCACTGATTACAACGTGCATCCTTGAGAAGGGGGCGGGACAGAGGCTGAGGTTTCTGCCTTCCTCCTGGGCCTAGTGATCTTGGTGTGTGAAGTAAAGAGGAAAAGCGCTTTTGATAATAAAGACTCATGCACTTGGGGCTTTGGAGAGAAGTGAAGTTGTCTTCTTCAGTGGAGTTCTACAAATAAAAGGATACAAAATTCAAATAAAAGGATAAAAAAAAAAGTTAGCAAGAAAATTTTTCTCCAGGTGATGAGAGTAATGGTTTTGTGAAGTAAGTTTTTCACGGTATTTTTCAATGTCTAATTTTATTTGGTATCACCAACAATGGGGAGGCACTGAAGGAATTGTGCTTTCAAAAGATGAATGTGATTGCTGTGTCAGGGTATGGAGAATAGAGTCACCAGAGGTGGAGAGAACATGAGGAGGATTTTATAATCCTCTAGAAGAGAGGTAATAAAGAATAAAGACCTGGACAACACTTAACACTAAAGAATGAATATATATATATATATATATATATATATATATATATATATATATAATGATCAGACAATTAATTTCATGAACTCATCCTAGAAAAAGTGCTACATACCTCATTGCTGAATAACAATGATCACTTTTCAA
Organism: Lyroderma lyra; assembly: GCA_004026885.1. Taxonomy (NCBI): domain Eukaryota; kingdom Metazoa; phylum Chordata; class Mammalia; order Chiroptera; family Megadermatidae; genus Lyroderma; species Lyroderma lyra. Next base: position 10,072 of record PVJL010014134.1, on the reverse strand, counting down.
GTATTTTCCTTCAGAAACTATGTACCAACACCAGTGCCTAGTCCACCCTTCAAAGCAATTTTGGAATGTTTTTTTCTGGAATGACAATCAGAGCTTTCATCATATGACCCTTGATGTCTTGAAAGTCACAAAAATGTCTTCCTTTCATATTTCTTTTATCTTTTGGTAAAGAAAAAAGTCATTGGGGGCTCATAGCAGGTGAGTAGGGAGAATGCTCCAATGCAATTATTTATGTACTGGCTAAAAACTTTCTCACAGAGTCATGTGAGCCGGTGCATTTTTGTGATACAAGAGCAAGAAGAGTTGTTGGTGAAAGTTCAGGTCGTTTTCATCTAACTTTTACATGCCGCCTTTTCAGCACTTCCAAATAGTAAACGTGGTTGACTGTTCAGTTGGTACAAATTCATAATAAAGAATCCCTCTGATATCAAAAAACATCATTTTGTTTCTTGATTTGGACTGATGGAACTTTTTCGGTCATGAGGAATTAGCTGACTTCCATTGTGCACTTTGATGCTTTGTTTCAGGGTACACCCATGTTTTATTACCAGTGATAACATGGCCCAAAACATTGTCATCCCTTTCCAAAATGTCTTGGGAAACTTCAACTCTCCTTTGCTTTTGTTCATCGTGAGCTCCTTCAGGTCCATTGCTGCACAAATTTTTCTCATGCCAAGATTTTTCAGTTAAGATTTTCTTGTTTCTCTATTGATGTTTACTTGGTCTGCTATGCTTCTCACAGTCAGCTGACAATTTTGGCACACAATTTGAAGAATTTTTGCAATCGTTTCCTCAGCTCTGTTTGTTGCTGGCCATACTGAGGCCATATCATTAGTGATGCTTTCTCTCCCTTCAGAAAGGAGTTTCCTATATTTGTACACTGCTGTTTTTTTCATGGCAGTGTAAACCCCATACACCTGGACTAACGTGTTCTGATTTTACTTCCACTCTTGCCAAATTTAACAAGAAATTTAGTGTTTGTTCATTGCCCTAATTCAAGTTCAGATATTCTGGAAACAACACACAAAAACACACAATAATGAATGTCATTCAGCAAGAGATCATATCTTGACATAAACACAGCTGTGAGACAGAAATACTAAGGTTATAAAACCTTACTGAGTTATTTGTACAGTGCCATCAATGTTAACCACGTGGAAGCAATTTTGCAAGCTTAATTTTTAGACCATACACACACACACAAAAAAAAATATATATACACACATACATACATACATACATGCATACATACATATATACAGAGGGTTCAAAAATGTATACACATTTTAAGAAAAGAAAAAGCTGTATTAAATTTGTAATAATATGTACTGACAGCAAAGAATGAGTACAAGTCATGTTTTACTTCTGCAATTACAAGAGGTGCTCATTGGAATTCTGACACTTATGATCATAGCAAACTACTTCTTGAGCAACGTTGACCCAGTGTCCACTTGTATTGCTGTGCATTTCAATGTCTTCCTGAAGTACCGCCAATGTAGCCAGTTTTTGCAGGTACACCACATCCTTTAAGGTCCTCCTAAGGTAGAAGTCAAGGGGTGTTAAGTCAGGAGAACATGGGGGGAAACTCAAACAGCATTCTTGAATTTCAAATACCACTTCAAAATGGTCTTGTGTTCCTCAAATGACAACCATGCTTCCACCATTTTCTTTGACTGTCCTGCCTGACACATGGTGACACTAGCATTCATTTGATTAACGCCATCTTTTGAGCAAACATCATACTACACAACATTGCTACTGTAATTCAGTTCAACTTCAAAAAAGCAATACATAGATAACATCTCTTAAAATGTGTATACATTTTTTGGCACTGTGTTTTGTGTGTGTGTGTGTGTGTGTGTTTATGTGTGTATATGAGGTCTGACAATTAAGTTTACTAACTCATCCTAGTGAAAGTGCTACGTACCTCATTGCTGACTATCACTATGGTCACCTTTGAAGTACCCCCCCCTTGGGAACCTATGCACTGATACCAGCACCTAGGCCACCCTTCACAGCAATTTTGGAACTCTTTTTTTCCAAGCTTGCCACTGTGCACTTACGTTGGCACCACTGTACAAACAAGTTGAACTTTCTACCATGTGCTTAACTATACAAACAGTGCGGCCAATGTAAGTATGCGGTGGCGAGTTCACGGACTTACCTGTCAGCTATTGGGAAAGGCGACAGCCCTGATGGCCATTCCGGAAAAAGAGTCCAAAATTGCTTTGAAGGGTGGACTAGGCGCTGGCGTCAGTGCACAGCTTCCCAAGGGGAGTACTTCAAAGGTGACCATAGTGATATTCAGCAGTGAGGTATGTAGCACTTTTTGTAGGATGAGTTCACAAATTAAATGTCTGAAAAAAAAATATACACACACACACACACACACACACACATATATATGTATGTATTTCTTGTTAATTAAATTTTTTATTAGTGCAGTGAGTGAGCTTGTTCTATATTTTATGTATTTTCAGGAGTACTAGGAAAAGTTGACATACTCCACCTACTTATAGCCCATTAAAAATTAATTTCTGTAAAAATTTATAAAAGTTTAAATGGATGAAGTTATTATATATGTATCTTATATAACTACTTTCCGATAAATCTCTTTGGATATATGCATCCATGGTTAAATAGGATAAAATATAAGTAATATTTATATGATAACCGCTATAGTCAGATGGTAAAATAAAGACATTTAATGTGTAGAAATTTTGAACAGCTTTCCTCTGTAAATAAGCTGCACTATAAAGTACACAGACAGATTCTCCTAATGTGGTTGAATATTAACTTCCCATGCATGAGTGGACAAATTATTAAACAATTAAATTAAGTGTAATTCAGAGACTAGGAAAGTGGAGACATCTGAAATTAATCTATTAATTATTAGCTGCATCAGAAGAGTCTTTACAATAAAATAAACAAAGTGGTAAATTAAATTCCACCTTGCTGGAAAGTTGTATTTGGCTGACTGAATTTGCAAGCAAAAAATGTGGAAGATGTAACCGAATAGTAAAATGAGACATTTTTCTCTAGCTTTTTTTTTTTTTTTTTTTTTTTTTTGGTATTCCTTGTCATGGAAAGAGAAAAAGAAAAGGCATGCAGGAAATGATTATAAAATTCAATGTTTATGTGAAAGTTTTTGCATGATGGTAACAATCATTACTCAGTCTGAAACAGTTCTTTAAAAAAAACATCAAACAAAATAACAATTCCTCTGTTTTTGTTTCAAAATGGAGATTGTTTATATTTTAAACTTGTGTTTGAATAGATGAATTGAATATTTAAACAAGATGTTATTTTATTGCCTCCCTTTTAAATATAATTTACTTATAAAAGCAGCATATAAAGTTTTAATGTAAAAGCTATTTCAGAACATTACAGGTCATGCACAAAGAGGACAAGCCCGACCTCTGGCCCATACATTAAAGGACGTACATTTTTGCTTCTGTGGGGTCATGACTGTTTTATTAGGAAATGAAAAACTGACTGACTTCATGCTTATTGCCTTCTATATCTTAATGTTGTCTCTGGAGTTTGGTGATAGTGTTTCTGTCTTGCAAACTAGATCTCCAAAGACTGATGCTGGGGTGGAGAATACTCATTCATGTATTCCTGTAGTTAAAGAACAGTTTCTTTTAAACTATTCCTTGGACCACTACTTCCTTTTATAAAATGAGCAATTTCCATAAATGAGTAACATAATGTCATTTAGTTCAAAAAACACTTAATTTTTTTTCTTTTTATGTACAGGGTAGCTTTTTTCCCCAAGTTTTGTCTTTTCTGAAATGAGATAAAAATATGATGCAAGTTTTAAAAAATTAAGCAGCTCATACCTCCATTATAACAAAATGTAAGCAGATTTAAGAGTAAATTTACTTAGTATGTATTACTTGCCCAAATATACCATGTGTTTATACTCAATAAACCAAGCATGATAATTCTATAAGCAAAAATAATATGTATGGTACATAATATTTATGCATTGTATATAATATATTGTATACTTAAAATTAATTTAAAAACTAATTTTAGCATATTAAAGAAAATAAATGCATATATTTGAAACTCATAAAACCAAAACATTTTTGATAAATTGTATTCTTCAGAGACAATTAAAATAAAGAAAATGCAAGGTATACAATAGAGTACAAATTTCAGGATAGTGGATTTCACCTTTGCAAATTGAGATATATAATCTAGATGAGGAAGGGACAGAAGGAGCGAGAAAGAGAAAGAACCTTTTGAGCACAGGTGAATCAGCCAGGCTTTCCTGTGGTCATCAGGAACAAGCCTAAGAGAGAGGCATGGATGGGTAAGTTTCCCTCCCCAGTTGGTCTTTGTTCCTGATTCCTTCAAGTGTACATAGCTCACTATAGTAAAAAGGATTTTAGGACTTAAAATATGAACCTGCCATCTTGGCTCCTGAACAGAAGCCAATACTAGATCCAAAGCTCAGAAACGAAATAGTGATCCATCCTGAATCCAGAGGGAAAACAAATAGCTGGGCTGGATTTTTGTAACTGGGGGATAGCACTTCATCTTCTTAGTGCTTCTGAAAGGGATCTGTATTCGTTTGCTAGGGTTACTGTGACAAAGTACCACAAAGTGAGCGGCATTGAACAACTACCTTATTCTCTCAGTCTGGAGGTCAGAAATCTGAAATCAACTTGTCAGCAGACCCACGCTTTCTCTGAATTCTCTAGGGAAAAGTTAGTTCCATGCCCCCGTCTTAGCTTCTGGTGTTGCTGGTATTCTTTGATGGCTCTTGGCTTGTAATTCTTTAATCTAATTTCTGATCTCTGCTTCCATTGTCAAATGGTGTTTTCTCTGTGTCTGCTTGTCTAAGTCTTTTCTCCTCTATGAGATTACAGTTATATTGGATTAGAGTCCACCATAATGACCTCACCTTAACTTCTTAACTTGGTACATCTGCAAGCAAGATTACATTCATAAATTACAAGGAATAGGATATATATATATATATATATATATAGTTGACTGCAAAAAATCTAGTTATAAAGGTGTCTATTTTTCATATATATATATGTGTGTGTGTGTGTGTGTGTGTGTGTGTGTATGGCCAGAATGTATCTAGCCATGTAATATGAAAAATGGAGGCATTTGTGGCTGGATTTTTTTCTAGACAGCATATACATACATACATATATACATACATATATATATATGTGTGTGTGTGTGTGTGCGCGCGCACGTTTGTGTGTATATACATACATATGTACACACACATATATATGCATACATACACACATACATATACATATATACACACACATATATATATTACAATTTACAACACACAACAAAATTACATTAATTTTGACTATAATTTTTTTCCCTCTGTACTGACTTGAGACCTGCATTCTAATGTGACTTCATGAGACATAAATGTAAAGGTATTAGAAATATTTTTTTAAAAAAGATGCTTTATCTTATGTTAAATTTCTCTTGCAGTAAGAAACATTGATTCTTGTGACCTAAAAGTAGAATATACATTTTTCTAATTATCCAGCTGTAATCAGAGTGTCCCAGAGAAGATCCGAGGATGATAATAACCACTTTCTAGTTAGGTCCTTAGGCTTTTACTTTTGCTATTAACATTTGCTCTGCCGCTATCTGAGCTGACAGCATAAAGGGCAAAAATATAAGGCTATATCTAACATAATCAAGTTTAATTAAGGTATGTAATTATGCAGAATAAAAAATTAAGCCAAACTTGTGTCAAGTGTCTTTGATAGAAGTAGCTTTCCTGAATTTATCCAGTTTCTCCTCGTTGTGTTTAGGCAGCTTTAAATTCAGTAAATCTTGAAAAGATAGGGCAAAATCTCACTGACAAACAAAAAGAAATTAAAAGAGGACCCACTTTCATTTAAAAAAAAAAACTAAAATAACTTTAAGTTTCTTCATAAAGCAAGTATATGTTATGAACTGATTCTGGAGTAAAACAGCCTAAGTTTAAATCCTAGTTCTGCTACCTACTAAGACTTAGATTTCCCCTTTGTAAAACAAGCATAAATGAAAAACACGCAGCATTGAATGAATAGTGCAAGAAGAAAATTTATCTTAATGCCTGGTAAAAATAAATCTTCAAAATATTAGCAAAATAGACATATATAAATAACTATTTTTTCAATGAATTTTCATTTAATTCCTATATTTTTCCAAGTTGCTTTAGGCTAGATCATAGAAAATAAAAAAATTAATCAGATGTTTGTGTGACTTCAAAGATCTTTTAATCCAAGTAGGAAAGCTCATAATTTAAAAAGTAATCATTGTAAAAATGATGGCAAATATGCTTAAATATCAAGTATGTAAACAGAGTCAAGAAATATCTCATTTCCTAAGGGATTTGGATAGAGCAAGATATGGGATACTAGAATCTGAAGATTGTTTTAAAATTACCACTGCATCTACCATGAAAAGGACATCTTGAGTATGTTCTCCAGTGAAATTACATTGTGCTATTTTCAATTTATTTACACAAAATCATGGATACTATATTTTATAATATATTCTAATAATTTCCCAGAGTGGTTTGACCGTACATAATTTTTGCCTAATGCCCTGATAATAATAATAATTGACTTCATTGCACAAGGGAATGCTCTTGCAAAGCAGACCAGTCTAACTGAGGAAAATTCCACTGTTAATACAAAAATAATTCCTTGATGTGTAATTCCACTTCTATAAATTTATCCTCAAAAGTTAAAAATATGGAAAATATTTAGTTATTTAGTATGTTTATTTCAGGCTTATATGTAATAATAACAATTGGAAAAAACAATATAAGTGTTTAACTATAAGAGATGTGCTATGTTTTTATTTAAATATAATCAATGAACAACCTGTCTTGGCTTATGCTGTAAACTTTCTTAAAATCTTTCAAAGGTTCACAAACCCCAAGCAAGCAGCATCTGGCCTCAACATGCCTCATATCTCTTACTAAGCAGCACCAAACCTGGCATTAATGGCAAACAGCCTCAGTCACAGCTGAGCCTCTCTCAGGTACTTTTAAGGCCAGCACAAATGGCAACCACCTGTAGGTCATTTTGTAGTTTATACCAAGTGACTGCAGGCGGGGCATAGGCAGTGACTAAACTTGATCTTTAACAGAGCCCCTCCCAAGGGGCCCCAAACCAGTATACCTAGTGGCCAGCTTCAGAGCATACCAGAGCATTATCCAGCCATCTACACAAATGACACACCCGAAGGGCACACTGAGCAGGCACGAGAGCTCTGCTAAAGTGAATCCTGCTTCATAAGAGTCAGCCCCTATACAACAACTCTTCCACTGTAGTCACAGCCAGGCCTCACAACCAATAATTGTGAGGATTAATTCCTGCTACTGATGTACCAACAGCAATCAAGGCTCAACTATAACAGGAGGGCACACAAAACCGACACACGGACATACCTGGAGCACTTGGCTCAGGTGACCAGGGAGATTGTACCGCTAAGGTCTCACAGGACACCTACCACATAAAGCCACTCTACCGAGACTGAGACATAGTAGCTCTACCTAATACATAGAAACAAACACAAGGAGGCAGCCAAAATGGGGAGAGAAAGAAACATGTCTCAAATAGAATAAAAGAATAAGCTCCAGAAAAATAACTAAACAAAACGAAGGCAAACAATCTACCAGGCACAGAGTTCAAACCACTGGTTATAAAGATGCTCAATGATTGCAGTAAGCACTTCAACAAAGAAATAGAAAACATAAAAAATGGAGATAGAAGACATTAAAAAAAAAAAAAAGAACCAGTCAGAAGTAATGAATGAAATAAGTGTAAAAATAATACATTAGAGGGAATCAACAGTAGATTAAATGAAGCAGGGGACTGAGTCAGTGATTTGGAAGGTAAGGCTGCAGAAACAACCAATCAGAACAGCAAAAAGAAAAAAAAAGAATAAATAAATGAAGCTAGTTTAAGGAACCTCTGGGACAACATCAAGCTTATCAACATTTGCATCTTAGGGATACCAGGAGGAGAAGACAGAGAGAACAAGGAATGGGAAAACTTATATGAAGAAATAAAAGAAATCTTTCTCAACCTGGTGAAGAAAATAGACATACAAGCCCAGGAAGCACAGAGTATAAAACAAAATGAACCTAAAGATGCCCACATCAAGACACAATATTATGAAAATGCCAAAGGTTAAAAACAAAGAGAATACTAAAAGCAGCAAGAGAGAAACAGTCAGTTACCTAAAAGGTAGCTCTCATGATATTGTTAACTGATTTCTCAACAAAAACTTCGCAGGCTAGAGGAATTAATGCAAATATTTAAAGTGATGAAAGCAACAACCTACAACCAAGATTATTCTACTCAGCAAAGCTATTATTTAGAATTGATGGATAGAAAAAGAGTTTTCTGTATAAGGAAAAGCTAAAGGATTTCATCACCACCAAACCAAATTATAATAAATAAAGGAATTTCCTTAAGAAGAAGAAGAAAAAAATATGAGTAATAAAATGGCAATAACTAGCTATCTATTAACAATTACAGTAAATATGAATTGATTAAATGCTCCAATCAAAAGACATAGGAAGGCTGAATGGACAAGAAAATAAGACCCTTACATATGCTTCCTACAAAAGACTCATTCATGTTAGATCAAAGAACACATACAGACTGAAAGTAAAGGGGTAGGAAAAGATATTACATTAAAAAAAATGGAAATTATAAAAAAAACTTTGTTTAGCAATACCAGACAAAATAGACTTTAAAACAAAGACTATAACAAGAGAAAAAAAACAAACCCAGTAATTCTACTTCTGAGTATTTATCCAAATAAACCCAAAACACTAATTCCAAAACTTATGCAAATCTCATGGCTGATGTTGGGCTGACTTCACCTGCTAGAATATTATGGTTTGTAAGAGTACCTTTTGTGGTTACTACTGTCTATAGATCTTATCTATCTATCTATCTATCTATCTATCATGTATCTGTATCTATCATCCATCATCTACCTATCTATATCTATCTATGCATCTATCTACATATCTATCTATGTATCTACCTATCTACCTATCTATTTTGCTATGAGTTTGCTCTATATGTCTTAATGAGGGGTTGGAAGAGATTGACAAATGTGTCATTGCTGCTGCCACCTTTCTTATTTTTTTTAATTTATTTTTATTGTTAGACTTATTCGGTGACATCTGTTAGCAAGGATTACATAGGTTTCAGGCATACAATTCTACAGTGCATTGTCAGCTTGTATAATAAGTTCACCACCCAGTGTGAGTTCTCTTTCCATCACCCTATATTTAGCTTCCCCCACCCCCCGCTCCTCTCCCACCCCTCCCCCTTCTCCCCTCCCCTCCCCACTTGTCCCCAAATAAACATTAAACTGTTGATTGTATCCATGGGTTGTTTGTTCATTTTTTTTCTTTGTTGCTTTCAGTTTCATACTCCACATATGAATGAAGTCATACAGTTTTTTGCTTTTTCTGTCTGGCTTATTTCGCTTAGCATGATGATCTCCAGGTCCACTCATTTTGTTGTAAATGACAATATTTTATCTTTTCTTACAGCTGAGTAATATTCCATTGTGTATATGTACCACAGCTTCTTTATTCAGTCATCTGTCACAGGGCATTTTGGTTGTTTCCATGTTTTGGCCACTGTGAACAGCACTGCAATGAACATTGGGGTACATAGGTCTTTGCGGACAAAGGTTTTCAAGTTCTTTGGGTAGATCCCCAGAAGGGGGATTGCTGGGTCACATGGTAACTCCATTCCCAATTTTCTGAGGAACCTCCACACTGCCTTCCACAGTGGTTGTACCAGTTTGCACTCCCACCAGCAGTGTACCAGAGTTCCTTTCTCTCCACACCCTCTCCAGCACTTGTTATTCCTTGTCTTGTTGATAACAGCCATTCTCACAGGTGTGAGGTGGTATCTCACTGTGGTTTTGATTTGCATTTCCCTGATAGCTAATGAGGATGAGCATGTTTTCATATGTCTGGTGGCCATTTGTATTTCTTCGTGGGAGAAGTGTCTGTTTAGTTCTTCTGCCCACTTTTTAATTGGGT
>PVJL010014133.1:7127-29337 GCA_004026885.1 Lyroderma lyra | reverse complement strand
TTCAGCTTTTCCTTATCTGAGCGCTCTGTGCCCGTCCTTCAGTTGTGAGTGCTGGCCTTGCTGGACACACCATTCTTGGTTGTGGATCCTCGGTTTTTGTCACGTCGACCATTTCCTGCCAGTCCCTCCTGGCCTGTGAGGTTTCTGGTGAGACATCAGCTGAGAGTCGAACGGGTGTCCCCTTATAAGTTACTACGTGCCTTTCTCTTGCTGTTTTCAGAATTTTCTCTTTTTCTTTAACTTTTGCCCTTTTAATTATGACCTCTCTCGGTGTGTTCCTGTTTGGGCTCATCTGGTTTGGGATGCTCTGTGCACCCTGCACGTGTATGTCTCCTCCCTTCGTGAGGTCAGGAAACTCTTCAGTCATCATTTCTTCACGTAAGTTCTCCACCCCTTTCTCTCTGGTCCTTCTGGTAGTCCCATGATGTGGATGTTCTTACGCTTAATGTCGTTCCACGGGAATCTCAAATCGTTCTCATTTGGGGGGATTCTTTTTTCTGTTTGTTGTTCTGAATGAGTGATTTCTGCTGGCTTTTCTTGCAAATCACTGCTTTGCGCTTCTGCTTCATCTAGTCGGGGGACTTCTTTTATTTTCATTCTTCGTTTCAGTTGCTGTAATCTTCATCTCTCTCTGGTCCTTCCTGATGGTGTGTAAGTCTCCTTTAATGCTTGCTGTCTCTCTGTTGAAATTATCATAAAGTTCCCTGGCCATTTTTATAGTCAGTGTTTTGAGCTCTGTCTCTGATAACGCTGTTTGTCCACATCTTTTTTCCATTTTTTTGTCTCTTGTTTGGATTTATTTGGAGCTCCCTTTCTCTGGTTTCTCATTCTGGCAACCTCTCTGTTGGTAGATATTCTGCTCCTTAACCCAGTCCTCGCTGCTGCAGTGCCTTTGGTGTTCGCTGCTGACACTGGGCGGGCAGAGGTCCTTGGGGAAGGGACGTTTGCGCCTTTGTTTCCTTCCTGTGGCTCCCGGGGTCGTGCAGGGAGTTTGGGTGTGATTGCACCTTTCTGTTCTGGGTTTGCTCCATGCGCGCGGGGTCTGCCCCGAGCCTTGGGGTCAGTCCTGGATGCTGGTCTTTCAGATCGAGCTGGTTGTGGGCCGAGAAATGCACGTGAAGCCCCCTCTCCTTCCCGCCAAAGCGTTCGCACTGTGGCTCCTCGCCGCCCAGCCGCGCCCCCTCCGCTGGGAACCGCGGTGACGTCCGGCCGCTGCGGTTTGCAGACCTCCTGGCACCCCAGTGAGGGGGGGGGCGGTACCCCACGCCCCACCTGTGGGCCCCCTTTCCTCTGTCCTGCGGACCGAGTGATGCCCGGAGCGCTCCCCCACCGCCTCCTCCTCCTCCCTCCCCCAGCGGGAGAGTTCCGGGGGGACCCGCGTGGCCGTGTCTCCGCTTGTCCCTTTATTTAACCCCCTGTCCACCTGCAGGTACCTTAGTGTGACGTGTGGGTTTCTTAGCTGTGACTGTGCATCGTGCAGAGGGCCCTTGGTTGAGGTCTAGGTGTTTGCTTTTTCTTCTTTTTTTGGGGGGGGTGGGGGGTGGGGTGGGGCGTAGGTCCCTGGCTGGGAATCGAACCCAGGCCGCGGCGTCGAGAGTGCCGAAGCCTTAGCCACTGCACCACCAGGGAACCCCCTAGACGTTTTCTTAGTTGTCTCCTCCAGAGGCATTTTCCCGAGGTCCAGTGTGTCACATCTGCAGGAAAGAAGATTTTTTTTACAAGTACGAACAGGTTAAGTGTCCAGAATCTAGCCCTCGCTTCCCCGAGATCTTCTCCGTAAATATTAAGGAGAAGCAGCTCTCGCCGTCTAAGCAGCTAACCCTTTTTTGCTCTCCCTGCAGAGCCCAGTTGGGAACCAACTGTTTTACGAGCGTGTAAGGCCTGCAGCACTGCGCCTGTCTCAGGGCCAGAGGTCTCCGTGTGTCTGCCTGTGTCTGTCTGCCTGTGTGGTCAACGCGAGAGGCTTCTCTCCCTCCAGACCGTATTGTTAAAATTAATTCACCAAATTACAGTTCGTGGGTTTGAAGCTAAGTACTCGTGAGGACCAGACTGGGCATTCTAAACTCTCAGAAAGACAGAATCTGGCCTAAATATTTTTTCAAGTTCATGTGATCTAAGGTGATGTTTCATGAATAAAAGCTGTTTTAAGTTTGTTAGTTTACTTAGAACAGACATGTCTTTAGAGTTACCAACTCTGAATATAAAACAGATAAGCAGCTTTAGCCTCCTGGGTTTACTAGTCAGAGAAGTTCATGTTGTCTTGTTGTAAAGTTTGTGAGCAAAGAAAATGACTTGGTATGTAAATTGTCCTAAGTAACCTACATGTCCTTGTTAAGAGCACGGAAACTAAATACATGCGAGAAGGACAGAAGCTTCCTGAGGTGAAGTCTGGTACTCATTAGATTGTGTGCGTACTTAGAGGAAATGGTTTCCTGAATCTTTGCGATAACTGGAAACCTTAGAAGTTTGCTAGCTTAAGTTGAATAATAAGTTGAGGTAAATTCATTAAATATCTAGGTCATTTCTAACTAAGATTCATAAAAAATATTAATTAGTGAACATAGCTTTGTCTGTTTTTTACTTCTGATTATAAAGGAACTAGAGATACTTGGGTCTATTAGTAAAAATGTCTTGTGCCACATAAAAAAAAATTGTATGCTAGGAGGAAATGTATACAGAGGGGGCAAAAAATGTATACACATTTTAAGAAAAGAAAAAAACTATATTAAAATGGTAGTGGTCAGTATATACCTATAGCAGATGATGAGTACAAGTCACATTTGACTTCTGCAGTGACAAGAGGTGCTCAGAGTGGGTGCCGTCAGTGTTCGTGTCACGCATAGATAACGTCGCTTCAGATGTGTGTACGTTTTTTTGGCACCCCCAGTGTGTGTGTTTCCAGAAGTTATGAAATGTGTTCATAAATGTATCAACTTAAAGAATATTGGCAGAGCAGACAGTTCACATTGCTTGCTACTTAGTTTTCACTAGAAATTAAGGTTTGTTAAAGATTCTAATTAACGTGGAAGGATTTAATATGTGTTTTTAGTAAAAATAATAATAATAATATTATTATTCTTATTTATGAAAGTGGAATCCTGAGGGGAAATTTTGCCTTACGGGATCCATCTGGATAAAACTCAGATAAATGAGAACGAGTTGTAATACCCAGAATACACGGGTGTGAAATTAGAATTTGGTTTCTCTCTGTTAAAAGGACAGAGTTCTCTATGCCACTGGTCTGCTCCTGATGAGATATTGTGAGAACGTTTTCTCCTTAGCAAAGGTTCTGTGTTTTATCAAAATAATTTTCTGTGTTTTATGTTGTCTGAATCAGGTCCATGGGCACCCGAGGAAACGGCACCCTTTCAATGAGAGCTACCGTTTTGCTAGCGATGATGTAGCCTTCCGGATTTGTCTTTGAAATCTTTTATCGTCCCTTTGGTTAAATGGATAATTAAGCATCGCGTCCTATTTAGTCCAGTGTCCAAACCTTTTGACATATTTTGACCAACTTCTCAAGATTAAAGTTAGAAATAGTGTGTTTTTCTTCACCTGGGACTAGCTCTGAGGTTCCAGAGCACCCTGCAAAACGCCCCCAAAAGTTTGTTTTCTCTCCTTACAAAAGAGAGATTTCAGAGGCATCAGGCTTACTCGGCATGTTCAGTGGCTCATGAGAAGCACCGTAAACAAAGTGATGAGAAATGGCCCCGGTCAGCAATGGCTGTGAATTGAATTAAGCAGTCGGGGCTGCGGGACACCCAGGACGGCTGCTTGGTTGTCCCCGGCGCCCTGGCAGGCTCCTTCTCTGGTCTCTGCGCTCCTGCGTGCACCGCGGTGCGTTTCCGCCCGCCCGGGCCCCGCGGCCGCCTGGCCTGGGGCACCGACGCGCTCGCCTCTGCGTGTCTTCTGGACGGGCTGACGCCCGCCCCCGGCACAGGGCTGACGCCCCCTTTGTGACAAGGAAAGTGCTAGAAAATGTGTTCCCCACTTGCAGTGCACCTTCCACGATCTCTCGTGACCTAAGCACCCAGTTCAGTGAGCAAATCACGCGAGCCTGGATGGCCAACCTCGCCAACTTCACGGAGTTGTCACTGTCCCCGCCGTGTCCCTCAGCTACCAGGCAGGGTCAGGAGAACGAGTTGGATTACTCAGGAGTGAGTGAGTGAATAGTAAGGGTGGTTGTCACTTTGGGGACCTTCTTGTTTAAAACGTTGCTGGCTCTGTTTGTTTTCCAGGTACAAGGAAGCTTTTTCCCTCTGAACTAGCCACGCTTAGCACTTGGGCAGACTGTACCGTTGTGAGCGGACTTGGAGCGTTCGGCCGTTCGCCCCTCCCTGACCCCCCAGAACTGGGAACTCCTAGAGAGTCGGGACTGTTTGCATGCCAACATCGGTATTTGCACAAGCTCAACACAAATCTCCTTGTCACCGAGGCCCCGGCGGGAAGGTCGTGTTTAAGGTCCCGCCGGTGACACCCGAGGGCAGGTCCTTGCCTCGCCATGGCTGACCCCGAGAGGCCTTTGGCAGGTCAGCCTGAAGGTTCCAGCGCGGCAGCTTTGAAGGCGCCTGTGTGATCACTGCTCCTGCTGGACTTCCCCAAGTAATCAAGCCATGTGGATTGTCACCAGCCTTCGTTTGCCAGCAGATTGGTCTTAATTTGCCCGTCTTTGGTAAAAATTGGGGTAGCTTTAGAGAAAAGAATTAGGGGTCAGTTACACCTTTGTGGACACGAGACCCCAGTGCTGTTCGCTGTCTCTTGAGGGTTTGTCCCATCTGCAGACTGGGTTTATGCTGAGTTCTGTCCCTCCCGCGTCTGCCTAGCAGTGGCTCTCCATGCTGACATCTCCACTTCCCTCCACGCTTTGATGTGAAGTCACTAAGCACAGCGGCCCGTGCCCCAGAGCCAGGCGCACTGGACTCGGGTCGTCCATCCGACAAGTCCTGAAGATTGTCCTGAGATGGTCCCTGAGATTGTCCCAAGACGTCCCTGAGATCGTCCCTGAGTTCGTCCCGAGATCGTCCCTCAGATCGTCCTGAGATGTCCCCAAGATCGTCCTGAGATCAGGACGCACGTGTGCCGCGCTCACCAAACTGAACTTCATGGTTTACTGGGAGGGCCTCACCCTGCCGGGGGGGGGGGGGTCCCGTCACTCCTCCCGTGTTTCACAGATGATGAAGCAGGTTTGCAGGAGGGACATAGCTCGCTCAGGGTCACACACTTCATGGGAGTCTAGAACAAATCCGCGGGTCTTGGCCGCACAGCCAGCGGTTAGGAGTGGGTCACAGGCTTCCTGTGCGGAGAGCCCAGGCTGGAGTGTCCTCCCCGAGCTGGAGGCAGGTCTTGTCCAGGCACACGTGTCCAGATGCTCCGTGCGCACATCCCGGGGGAAAGGCTGTGCTGTTTGCTGTCGGGACAGACCCAGCGATGGCACGGCAGAAGAAAGGACACCCCTCGTGCCTCCGTCAGCGGCCCGGCTCCCAGCAGCGGGATCGTGTCCCCCACGTGGCTCCCTGGCCGTTCTTGTGGTCACCACCCTGACCCGACAGTGGAACGTGGATGGGAGTGGGGGCTCGGGGCCCCACATCACAACCCCTCGGCCCTGAGGAGGCTCTGGCCACACGTGGGGCTGACCAGTGTGCTTGCAGGGGGACGAGGGCAGGTCCCGCCAGCCAGTCCCCACCTCAGATCGTTCTCTCCTTCAACCTTGACAGTGACTCTATGTGACAAGCAGGAACACTGAGGCACAAAGCGGGAAGCCGAAAGCCACAGCGTCAGTGGAGCCAGGATTTAGCCCCACGCCGAGGGCCAGGCCCTGCGTCCATGCCCACAGCCGGCCCCACACAGGACGTCCCCATGGCGCCAGTGACCATGGGCCACCGCTGGACCGCCCCTGTGGCCCAGACACGTGCCAGAGACGGGGGGGTGGGGCCGGGGGGGCCCTGCCAGCTCCCCGTTCCACTCTGACGGCTGCGAGCTGGGGGAGTCACACCCCACACTTTGGCCTCTGCATCACGACGCCCTCCGGGTAAAGCGCTTGTTCAGCCGTTAACGGAAATGGGACCCGTGGTCACTCATTAACCGTCCGCCACGCGCCTGTGGCCACCGGGTTCTCACACGCACCGGGTGAGTTCACGGGTCTCCCCGGACGGACGGGCTCATGTCAGGCTTGTTCCAGGGCGAGTGTCCCCAAGCCTCTTGGTGCCAGGACCCTTAGCAAGGGAGGCCCCCTCCCCTTTGACGTGGGCTCTACCTGTCCATGCGCATCAGGTCCGACGCGCACACGGAGGGGCAGTTACCGGTGCTCGCTAATGACGCGTTCTGGAGGCACACTCACGACCCCTTGCGTGGGAATAAGTATTTTTATGGAAAACAACCTTATTTCCCCAAAAGGTGGAGTGAGAACAGTGACGGTTGTTGGGGTTTATAGATCTCTTCAACGGCTGGTTGCCCGGAGGCTGTCCACGAGGTCACAAGAGCAGGGGCAGACCGGGCTCCTGAGAAATGGCACGCGGGCTGAGTCCCCGAGCCTGCCTGGTGCGCCCGGGGCACCCCTCTCAGGTGCGCAGCCCTCGGGCCGATCCCGCAGGCACTGGGGGGGGGGACGCCCAGAGCCCGAGGACACAGGGGAGGGAAGAAGGGCGGCCTGCTCTGGGGGGGGGGGTGTGTGTGTGGCCGGAGCACGGACCCCCTCGGCGCCCCGGCCACGAACCGAATGGGACCCACAGCCAAGGGCGGCGGCGGAGCCGGGAGGCCTCTGTTCGAAGGACAACGAGGTGAGAGAGAAAGTGTCCTGAAAGGAGAGCGCACCCCTAAGAGGCGGGAGTGGCTCAAGGGTCCCAAGTCACCAGGCCCCGGCAGTCACGTTTCCTTCTGTTGTCGGGGTCACGTCTGGCTGGGCGTGGGGCCTTCTGATGGGCGGGTTCTGTCACCTTCGTAGATTGTGCGGGTTCCTTCCCGGACGCGTCAGATTTAATGACATGAGCGAACTGCCGGGCACACGTGTGCTGTGACAGTGGTGTAACGGGGCCCGGCTGAAACGACGGTCACTGCGACGTACCGCGCAGGCGTTGGGGCGGGCTCTGGCCAGTGGCTCTCTGTACCCCCTGACTTTGTTCTTTGCTTTTTTTTTTTGGTATGTGGGCAGCTCCACTGACCGGGAATCGAACCCAGGCCACAGCACTGATGGCGCCAGCGCCGAAGCCTTAAGCCACTGCACCATCAGGGAACTCCCACCCCTGACTTTGTTCTGTTAGCTGACGTCTCCTGTCATTTCCCTGTGGTGGCCTGACTTGGGGTGGGGACAACTATGAAAGAGTGGTGTCAGGGTGGTGACTGCTCCCTGGGAGGGGTCCCGAGACCCCCCTTCCATCTGCCTGCCTCACTTTTCTGTTGAGAGACGTGATCCCCACAAATCCCCGTGGGAAGCTGAGGTCTCTTCTGGGCCTGCTTCCTGCTGAAGGTGGCCGTGTCCCTACCTGTCGGGCAGCCACGGGGCTCTCACCCTGTCTCATCTGAAAGGGGACGGGCCTCCACACCCCCCTGAGACCGTGTTGACCTCAGCAGTCGGGATGGGCCGAAGCCTTGCTGGTGAATCCGATGCATCACAGAAGCTCCTGCAGGAGGGAAAGTAGACGCAGTTACTGTGTTTCAAAGCATTTGCCCACGAGGCAGGCCTCAAAGCCACTGGCCTAGCGTGGCTCCGTGATGGACTGAGCCCGCGAACCCCTCCTGTGGCTTAGCCGGC
This sequence comes from Lyroderma lyra, assembly GCA_004026885.1. Classification (NCBI taxonomy): domain Eukaryota; kingdom Metazoa; phylum Chordata; class Mammalia; order Chiroptera; family Megadermatidae; genus Lyroderma; species Lyroderma lyra. The sequence goes on along the minus strand of PVJL010014133.1, from coordinate 21,590 downwards.
CCGCCAGGGGACGTCACCCGCCCGGGCGCGGGGTCCGGAACGGCGTGAAAGAGGCTGAGGCGCACACGTCAGGCGTTACCGCGTGGTTGTCTAAAGCGAAGCAGGGGGAAGAGAGATTCTCAGTGACAACCAGATACAAGGCAGTAACCCAGGGAAGAAGGAAGGCACCGGTGGGGACGTGTCCCCGAGTTGTCCCCGAGTCCCCTGAACGTGGCATTAGGAGGCGGAATGTGCAGGCAGGCCTCCCAGTGACAGGTCCCACATGTGCCCTGCTCCGCTCCCAAGCTGGGTTCTCGGTGCCATCGGTCCTCTCCCTGCTGTGACCGTCACAGAAACGGAGCCCTCAGGCACGCACACCCGAGGGTGAGGCTGCCTTCGTGGGGCTCAGTGTTTGCACAGAGGGCCCTCCGTGGTGTCATGGGTGCCAGCAGCTTGACCCCACTGGAGGTGACTGATTTTCCATGGGGTACACAGGAAGCCCCGCTTGTCTGTCCCCCACGGATGGGCACCGGCTGGTCCCCGCCTCGTGGAGGACAGGTGTCCACGCCGTGACTGCTGCTGAAGCCAGGCCAAGACGGAGGTTGCTTCCCGCACCCCTGAGACAGCTGACGGGGTCTCCTCTGCATCCGTCCCATGAGTGCGGGTCCCCAGAGCAGGCCGTCCCGGCTCGGTCAGCATACCGGGCGTCTCCTGCACCCGGGTTCCGGGTCCCGGGTCTGTGGTGGCGGCATGGCCACAGCTCAGCTCTGGCCTATGTGCCCTGTGGCCACAGCTCAGGCTCTTGTTTGAAGGTGGGGTCCAGAGGCTCGTTTGAAGTCTCTCGTGCTGCAAAGCACTGATTTGAAAACGCTACGTGCTGAGTGCCCAGTCAGAGCCCTTCCTCCGTCCCAGCGTGTCCTGCTGTCCTGGCCACACGTGGCCCCCGGCTGTGGCTTGGGCACCCTGACAGCTGCTCTGGGTGCTCCGTGATGGGTACACACGGCACGGGCGCTGGACGGGGAGAGGCCACTGTCATGGCTGCGGGGCAGTGGGGCTCTGAGTGCTCTCCTGAGACATCCCTCTGTCCCCTGCCTCCTGCCGGTGTCTCCACGTCCTTCCTCCACCTGTCCCCAGCTCGCCCGTCCCCAGCATGGAGGCGGGGCAGTGGCAGAGCGTGTGAGTGCAGCAGGGTGGCCCAGGCCTCAGTGCCGCCCCCCCCCCCCCGGGTGAGACCTGGAGGCGGCCGTGGGAGGACCGCAGGGCAGGCCACCTCCCCTCAAATGTCCGGACCTGTCCTCTGTCCCTGGAATGGTCCCTCTCACTTTTTCTGATCCCCGCTGCAGCCTGGAGTTTGGAGTTTGACCTGCGAGAAAGTTCTGTCAGCGAGCAGCAGACAGTGCCGGGGGTAGGCCACACAGTCCCCCAGCGCTGGCTGCATGGGACAGGGGCTCAGGGGTGTCCTTTGTCACAGCCGTCTCTGCCTCCTTCTGCCACCGACAGCCCCCAGGACAGGTGGGCCCTGCACCCAGAGGAAGGTAAGACCTCTCCAACCTGGGGACACTGGCCCGGGGACAGGACATGGTGCTGGCAGCAAGTACTCCAGCAGTGGCCACGGGGTGGGGGCTCCGCCCTCGGAGAAGCCTTGTCACACCCGGCCGGCCCAGTGCATTCTGCGGCGTGGGCACAGCCAGGGCCAGCAGTGTGGGTCCTGCTTTCTCCCCACGTTCAAGGACACGGCCCCTCGCTGAGCCTCGGGCTCCTTATCTATCGGGTGGACAGGTGAACCCATCCCTGCCCAGCCCACGGGTGTGGTGTCACGCGCCCGAGGAGATAAAGTCAAACTGCGTGAACTGTGAAACCTGCTCAGAGGGTGGCAGACACAGTCCAGCTGGGAGAGCCACCCCGTGGGGACACGGCCCCTCTAACTCACAGGCGCGGTCCCCGCACGGACGGTGAGTGGCCAAGCTGCCCCTCGGCCCCGGGGCTGCGCGCTGACCCAGGGAGCCGCACTGTTCTGGGTGGTCGAGGGGCCGCGACTTCAGGGGTGACAGTGTGCTAGTGTGTACGGCAAAGGCCCTGGGGGTCCGCAGGGGCCGCCTCGTGGGTGTTGGGTGCCTCCGGTCGTGGAGCAGAATTCTGAGGTCTCAGGGGCTCAGCCGGGGGGCAGGATGGGGGCCGCATCCGGCCCAGCAGCGGGGCGGCGCCCGGGGGCAGGCAGGCGGCGAGGAAGGCGGGCGCTGACGTCGGGCAGGTCGCAGTCCCGTGGGGGAGGCGGCGGGGCCCTGGGTGCTCTCCTCTAGGGGCTCCGGGCGCACCGGCTGGAACCTCCGCGCGTGGGCACGGCGGAAGCGGCCTGCGGCTCCGGTCAGTGGGTTTGGGTTTGGTGACCTGGCCGAGCACAGGGGACCCGATTTGGGCCCCACGTTGTTCCTTTTTTTTTTTAACACTGCTTTGGGGACACGGCGTGAACAAGGTGCAGGTGGCCCTCTCACCTGCAGTGCGCGGGGACTGCAGTGACGGGGGAGGCGCGCACACCGCACGTCACGTCGGATGTGTCAGCAGGGAGAGGTCACCTGTGCCGTGACAGCACATCACTTAGGACCCAAGAGAAGGCGCCTTCGGGGCCGCGGCAGGAGGGTGGCATCTGCGGGCAGGGAGGAGCATGTCCAGCCTGGGTGCGGGGAAGCACGCTCCGGGCAGAGAGAACAGTGTGCCCCGAGGGGGACCCAGATCTGATCTGCGTCCAGACCGTCTCTGGGCCCCGAGGGGGACCCGGGGCTGCAGGAGGCGAGGCCTGAGGGCGCCGGCCCAGGCGACAGGTGTTGGGTGAGGGGAGGGGGTGGCTCGAGCCCCACGCGCGGAGCTGATAGCATGGGGTTGGGGGTCAGTAGGTCCTGGGTGTCCCGGGGGAGGTGCCGGCCAGTGAGTGAAGGGACGACTCGACGATGCTGTGTGTCTGGCCTGGGCAGCGGGGTGCATGCAGCTGCCACTGGGGGGGACGGGACGACCGGGGTCGCCAGCAGGCACGCGGTTCAGCTGAGAGGCTGCTTGTGGGAGGCGTTCGGGCCTCGGGGTCTGGGGCTCTGATGGTGTCTGTCCCCTGCGGGGACTGTGAGACCAGACCATCGCGAGGGGCCGAGGTGGGCGGAGGAGGAAGCTCACTGGGGCCCCTGCCCGGCCGGGGGATTCTGTCCTGAGTAGCAGAGCCTGTGGGGGGGGGGGGCGTCTTCCTAACGGGCTGGGGACGGTGTGGCCCTGTCCCTAAGCCCCACGTGCCCCAAATCTGTCCCCTTAGCCGTTTTCTCCAGACCTGTCCCTGCTGAGCCCGTGGCATCAGGGGTGGCCGGCAGAGGTGTGGCTCTCCCCACCCAGCCTGTGGCCCTGCTCAGCCTCACAGACGGGCCCCCCGCCCGCTGGGCATCCGGGAGCCGGGCCGTGGCTGTGGAGGGACAGTGACCTGCACGGCAGGTGCCCCTGAGGGGTGGCACGGAGGGCGTGAGTGCTGTCAGCCCAGGAGGCGCGGCCTGTGCCACTCGGCTGTCGCCCTGGAGTTTCCTGCGGGGACACGCGTGCCGAGCAGAGCAGGGAGCCCGGCCCGCAGGTGAGGTCTGGGCGGGGCGAGTCAGTCATTAACAGCGCCGCGACCTTGGGCCGCCCCAGCCGTGCCTCCTGCGGCGGCTCCCTGGCGTCCATCACCCTTGACCTCCCAGGGGCCTGCGCGGTGGGCGCCGGCCGGCCCGGCCCAAAGTCCACGCCCCTCCCTGTGCTGAATGGGTTTACGAGGGGCCGGGGCAGACAGACCGCACGCCACGCGCAGCGGAGCCACCGAGGTTGTCGGCACACCCGTGACGCACGCCTGACCGCCTCCCCCGGGCGCGCATCTGCCCAGGGCACGGGGCTGAGGGGCCCGGGAGGCGTCCCCCCACGGCCGCTGTCGCCTTCCGCCGGGCTCTCCGCGTCCCCGTGCGTCTGCGTGAACCGAGCGCGCCCAGGCGGTGACAGGCCGCAGCCTCTCTCTCCTGGAGCGTTTCAGACGCTCGAGCACTGCCGAGAGCGACGTGCCCCCGCCCCCCGGTCGCCGGACCGTGGACGGTCCCCACGTCTGTGGACAGAAGAAGGTGAGCGCCCCCGGCCCCCGGCCTTCCTTTCGTTCAGGGGCCGGCGCGCTGCAGGCAGAGCCCTTGTTCTGGGGCTCCCCGCCCACCCGCCGGGCTGCACCCCACCCTGCCCTCCGGGGGCGTACCTGTGTGGCCAGGGCCAGGCCACCCTGCGGCCACTCTGTTCTGCCTGCCCGGCGCACAGCCGGGGCCTCACCGGTGTTTCTGGAAAAGACGCGGAGGAAGGGGGCGAGGGGCTGGAGCCGCCGGGGGGACGCGGGAAGGGGACACGAGGGACGTGAGCCCCACGCCGGCACCTGGACGTCGGTGCCGCGGAGTCGCACCTGTGATCTGGCGGCCGCCGCAGCCCGCGGGTCCCGTGGCTCCTGTGGGCCGTGCCCCTGCCCCTCCCGGCCTGGCAGGGCCCCCACCCCCTGGGACAGGGACCAGACCCGGCAGCCTGCGGGGCCGGATGAATAGGCTGTTTGTCTGCTCCCACCGCTCCCTCCGTGCCTGGTGGGCAGAGGCCTGGAGGGCACCGGGGGCGGGGCGGGGGCGCCGGGGGCGGGGCTGGGGCGGGCGGGGCGGGGCGGGGGCGCCGGGGGCGGGGCTGGGGCGCCGGGGGCGGGGCTGGGGAGGGCGGGGCGGGGCGGGGGCGCCGGGGGCGGGGCGGGGGCGCCGGGGACGGGGCTGGGGCGGGCGGGGCGGGCCCCCCAGCCAGCCGCTGCCTCCCCCCTCCTCCCACCCCTGCCTCCTCGTCGGACCTCCGGGTTCTAGAACAATCTAACCCACCCCCCAGTTGGACCCTGGCTTCTGCCTCCTGCCTGTGAGGTCTCAGTTCTGTCCAGTGGCCTTGAACCTTCACATCACCCCCTTTTACAGATGGCCGAGGTCCAGAGGGGTGGGTGTCCAGGCTGGGGGTCGGGCTTCGGGTTGGCCGCTGGTGTCAGGGCAAGCCGAGGTGCCCGGTGCGGCTCGGCTGTCGTCCCTCCCCACATCCAAGGAGAGGGCCACCCCGTCCCGGGGCTGAGGGAGCTGTGAGCGTCCCCCTAACGGAACAGGAGCGGGGCGTGACGGCGGGGAAGCCCTGCTGGGCACGGGAAGGGGGCTCAGACCACGGGGTGCTCCCCTGCCCACCCCCAGGGGCCCGCGCTGCGTGAGCAGCAGCCTCTGGCCAGCCTCCACGGTGGCTGTCATGGCTGCAGGAGGGCGCTGCTGAGTAGGGACTGGGGACCTGCTGAACACCCGCAGTGCCCGCATGGCGCCCTGTCCCCAAGCTGTCCCCAGGCCCCACTGGCCGCAGTGTCCGAGAGGAGACACCCTGCTCCGGGGACCAGGCCCTGCCGCGGGAGGGCAGCTCCGTCAGGAGCAGGACCCGGCCCCCGGGCCCCCCACGACCCTGTCAGCCGCCTGTCATCACTAGGACCTCCCCGCCCACCTCGCTCCTGGTCAAGACTCGCCCCACCCGGTCACCCCACTCCTCGTTCTCCATCCTCCAGCGACACCTCACTTCCGAGCAGGGGGCGGAGGGGTACTGCGACCCCCACCCACCGGGGGCCCTGAAAATTTGGAGGAGCATTTTCGTCACCGCCGTGGTTTGGGGTCCCCTGAGCATTTAGTTTGTGGAGACCAGAGAGGCCAGATGCCCATTGGATGGACAGCCAGGAGGGCAGAAACCTGGTCGTGGCATCGGAAGCTGGGCCCCACCCCCAGCTTACATGAAACTAGGCAGCACGCGCGTCCCGTGGGACAAGGGACAGAAAACAGTCCTGTCCCTTGTCACACTGCCCGTGTGGTCAGCCTACTGCCCCACAGACTGACCGGGACACAGGACACGTTCTGTCCCGTGTGACAGGAGACGCAGGCTGTTTGGGCTTTCTGCCTCTCATGCGTCTCACTGTCTCGGGGGGCCCTGCCTTCGATTAGAGAGCACCCCGTCCTGACGCACGCGCCGGGCTCTTCGCAGCGGCGTCCAAAGGTGTGGGGGCAGGGGGTCTCCTCGGGCCGGGCCCTCCACCTGTGGAATCTGAGGTTGTCCCCGGGCAGACCCCGTCCCCGGGGAGACGCCGTCCCCGGGCAGACCCTGTCGGAACTGAGTTGGATTCTTGGACACCGCGCTGGTGCCTGTCACTGCTCGTTGGTGTAGAGGAGCTCACCCCAAACACGTGCATCTCGGAACCCGTTTCAGGGGTATTACACAGTCCTTGTCATGAGAACGAATGGTGTCTGAAGGGGTGAGAACCATTGACCTTGTAAGGTCCCTTAAGTGACAGCAAAGGGCCCATGTCACCCCCTCCCCCCGATCTTACTGATGCTCGGGCAGCAGTCCAGTGGCCCCTTGAACACCATGCGTGTGGCCACAGCTCAGGCGCCGTGGGCTCCACCTGCAGGGTCCCCCACCCCCGCTCCTCCGCTGAGGGCCCCCTGCTCAGTCTTCACGTCCAGTTCGCAGGCCGCCGCCCGGTCCCCCGCCCGCGGAACGGGCTCCTTGCCTCAGTGCGTCCTGTAGAAGTAGTCACACTAGGAACCGGAGGTGTGGTGGACGGAGCTCAGCAAGGCCGGACGCTGTGCTGACGCATGACAGCACACTGCGAATGGCGGCGCTCACCACCCCGTTGTGCAGACGGCAAAGCCAGGGGTCAGGGACGACCAGTTAGTGGCTTTAAATGACTCAGGGTCCCTATCTCGCAATTCCGAAAGTCCGAAGTTGTAAATGGGTCTTACTGGGCTGAAACGAGGGGACCACGGGGCTGGAGGTCCCAGGGCAGGGCCTGTGCACCTGCCTGTTCTGGTCCCCAGCAGGCACCTGCGTCCCGGGGCTCCGGGCTCCACTCCTCCACCATGGAAGCCAGCAGTGCCGGCCCCGCCCTGTGTGTCCTGTCCGGCTTTCTTTCCCGTTTCATCAGTCCCGCTCAGGTCACCTGCGCTGGTCTCCCTGTTTTAAGGAGGCCTGACTGGGGACCTTAATTCCAGCTGCCCGTTTCAGTGTCCTTTGCCATGTAATTTCACATTCACAGGTTCTGGGGGTTAGGGTGTAACATCTCTGCGGGGGCCGGGGGGCAGACGTAACTGCCCACCGCAGGAATCCCTTGCGGTGCCCTTGGACGTGCCCCGTACTAACAACAGCTTAGAACCGTGGCCCAGACGTGGATTCTGGGAGACTGTTTGCTGGTTCCCAGCGCTGTGTCCCTCGGGCAAGTTCCTTCCCTGCTTGGTGCCTGTTTTGCCGTCTGTGACATGGGGTGGCAGCGGGGCCCACGTTGCAGATTCGCGCACACTTAGAATGACGCCTGGCGTGTAGCAGGTGCTCTGGGTGTTTATGAAGTACACGCCAATTTGTGGGCACGTCCAGCATTGGGACAAGAGTTGCCGGCTTGCCCGGGACCCGCTGGGAGGTTGGTGGGACGCAGAGCCCGACGGGCGTCCCGGTTTTCTCTCACTCCCAGACGCGCGCCTGTTGAGTGGGGGAGGGTGGAGAGACCGGCCGCACCATTTCCATCGCTTATTCTTGGCCTTTTGCCACGGGAGCGAGCGAGCCGGTGAGAAGTCACCGCGGACTGGGTCTAGCTGCCCCGTACACGTTGGTGGAGAGACTGAGGGCTGGACGGAGGACTCAGCCCTCAGATCTGTCTCCATGACACACGCGTGTCGTCTTGCTGGTGGTCCCACGGAGGCACCATGGAGAGGGGGAGCAGAGTGGTGTGGCCCCTGACACGCATTTGCACACTTCACAGGACAGAGCCCGCTCAGCAGCATGGACAGCGACCCCAGTGGCCCGCCCCCCACGCTGTCGGACCCCCTGGAGGCGTTTCCCCAGAGGAGCCTGGAGGGAGGTGACATCGCGGTGCTGGTCCTGTACTTTGTCTTCGTCCTGGCCGTGGGCCTGTGGGTAAGCTGGGCCGGGGGAGCGGGGAGGAGACACACTAGCCCAAGGTCATGCTCAAGGTCACTTCCCCTTTGACCTTTCCCGTGTTCTAAGTAAGTGCCTAACACCCTGTTCTGTAGGGTTGCCTTTCTCTGTCCCGCGTCCTTTCGTGCTTTTGTTTTGGAGAGAAGAGCTCCTTTCAACATTTTCTTGTGACTCAGGTCGTGTGGTGATAGCATCTCAGCTCTTGCTTGTCCGGGAGGCGTGTCTACAGGACGACTCCGCTTTGGAAGGACGTTGTGTTCTTGCCTGGCGGTGTCCCCCTCTCGGCATTTTGGGTGTATCCTCCCGCCCTTCTGGCTCGTAGGGTTCCTGCTGAGAAACCTGACGAAAACCCCCGGGCTTCCTGTCTGTCTCTCCCCTGTGAGTCTGCCTTTATCCTTAACCTTGGACAGCTTAACAGATAGAGTGTGTCTTGAAGACGGTCTTTCTGGGGTTGAGGTAATGAGGTGTCCTGTTGGCTTCTTGTACCTGAATGTCCAGTTCCTGCTCTAGGTTTGGGGCGTTCTCATCAGTTCTCTGTCTGGCCAGGCTGTTGCCCCCGCCTTCCCCTGCTGGGAGGCCCATCACCCTTACGTCGGGCTTTCTAAGGGAGTCAGGTAGTTCCTGGGGGGTGCTTGTATCTAAAATAAGAAGCAGCTTAGCTTCCTGCCCGAAGCGTTCCTGGACGCGTCTTCGCGCTCACGGGCCCTCTCCTCCGCGCGCCGCTTCCCGCCGTGCTCTTCCTCCGTTCAGTGCGCCCTCCCGAGCGTCTGTCTGCTTCTGGGCAAGCCCTCGCGCGCCTGAGCTCGCCACCCGCCTGTCCGAGGTTTTCTGGGGTCTCCTCGTTGGTTCGTGTTTTCAGTTCTCCGTCCTGTGAGTTAGGAGCTTCTGTGGCTCCAGGTTTGGCCTCTGGAGAGTCGTCGTGCTCTCGCTGTGCTGTCGTGTCACCTCGGTTGTCGACGCTCCTCCTGGGCTGGGCTGTGCAGGTGCACTGGGAGCAGCGAGCACTCGTCTCCCTGGGGCAGGTCGGTGACGCGAGTTGGGCAGGTCGGTGACGCGAGGGCTTTTGGTTTCCAGCAGGTGCTGTCCTAGCGCAAGTGTCTGTTTTGCTCGCACACCAGGGTCTTGGGGTATCACTGTGGCCGTGGGAGTCACTGCCTGGGTGACAGAGGCGGTGGGTGTCCCCACTGTGTCCAGGTGGCCTGGTCTCAGGGCACCACCACCAGGATGGGGGTGTGACCGGTTGGGGCGTGCCGGGTCCCCAGCCCACCATGCTGTCACCAGTGGCCATGGGCACCACGGGGCTGCAGCCAGGTGGCCACCGACATGTGTCCATTGCTGCTGCTGGGCTCTGCCACAGTCGGGAGGGAGCGCATATTCAGTGCTGGCCCTGCTTCTGCCCTCTTAACCTCTGCCGCGCTGAGCTGTGGGGGCTGCACCCCGATTCCCCCATAGCTACCGCACGGGCTGGGGCCGGGGCGCATGCGCCTCCGGGGGGGGGGGGCACTGCGTCTGTGGGCACCGTCGCTGTCCTCCCTTCAGGTGTCTGATGTGTGGCTCTCCAGGCAGGTGAGTGTGTGAGCAGAGGAGCCTTCGCTGGGCCACCGAAGGCGTGCCAGCTGCAGAGTTAAGGGGAGACACAGGGGTCCTCTCACTCCGCTGTGACGGTGACGTCACTGGATGACGTCACTGGACAGCGTCTATTGTTTGTAGTTGAGGTTATTTGCATGCCCCACCCCATCCTGTAAGAGTCCCCCGGAGGCTCAGAGAGCTTTAGCAACACGTCCAAGGTCACAGAAACTGCACAGTGGCCAACACGTCCCTGTTGAAAGAGCTTCGGGGCCAGGAAGCCCACCCACTCCTTCGGAAGCTGGTTTTGCAGACCAGCCGAACACGTGGGCTCCCCAGGCCGGCTGCGCTGCGTCTGAGCTCCTGGCCCTCCTGCTGCAGAAGCACGGCACTGCCCAGCCTGCTGCCTCCGCCTCTTAGATCAGCCTCGTGGCGCCCAGCTCACGGGAGTTAGGAACTGAAATGGGACAGTGCTTCCCAGTGTCTGATCGCACGGTGCTTAACACGACGCAAGGGACAGCACTCAGTCGATGACCGTGTGAGGAGCTGTCACAACATCAGCAAGCCATGGGTCTCATACACATGCCAAGGGCACCATGTCCCTTGTCAGACACGTGTGACGCTGGGACGGGCGGCGCTGTGCTGACCTGAAGCATTTATGGCACCCGTGAAGGCATCCACGACGGAACCTTCCACAAACCTGCACATCGAACGAGAGATATTTGATGTCCAAACCTGGCCTGCTGGTCGCCCCCGGTGTCATCTGCGGCCTTGGCCATTTGGGGGTTCCTCTGACTGTTAACACTGTCCCTCTTTGCTTCAGTCCACAGTGAAGACCAAACGAGACACAGTGAAAGGCTACTTCCTGGCGGGCGGGGACATGATGTGGTGGCCGGTAAGTCGCCTGGTTCAGCTGGCTGCATGTTGTGTGGACGTCAGAGGCTTAGCTGCTCCTCAGATGCGTCCAGCCAGAGAGAGGACTCATCAGCTCCCCGAGGGCAAGCCGCGGGTCAGGCTGGCGTCCCTTACGGCTGAGTACAGCGGCTCGTGGGGTACTTTTAGGGCCTGGTGATTCCCTCTGTTTACTCTTTCTCTGTCTGCCATCTGTGTGTCACCCATCTATCCATCACCTATCACATCTGTCATCTTCTGTCACATCTGTCTATACCTCTCTGTCTCTCTGTCTCTGTCTCCCCCCACCCCCATCATCGCTCCTGGACAGGTGCTGTTCCCAAACAGACCCAACGCCGTGTCACCAGGATGGCGGACACCGCCTCAGACCCCTGTCCTCTCCCATTCCTGCCCAGCACAGGAGGCGCGCCTGCGTCCGCAGCACTGTCCCTGGGAAATATCTCACCTCTGATGATGCCCCATGCCCAGCCCTGTGCCAATGACGGAGACCAGGGCAGCTTGGAGTGCTGACTGGCTCGAGCCTGAGCCCCCCGAGGCCTTTCTGATGAGAAGCTCTGCAGCACCTGTCCCCCTCCCCTGCCGGGCTGCTGCAGGCGGTTGTCCAGGTCGTGCACTGCACAACCCTGGGGCACACGGTCCGCATTTCAGGCATCACAGACGTGCACGCTTATCGTGCTCACGTCTGATTGGTGGAAGGAGAGTCTCTTTCTCATTTGAAAAAGGTGCTGGACCAGCTGCGAGTAGCTCCGTCTTCCTCACGTCTCCTGTCTCTGACCTTTTGGAGCGTGGGGAGAAAGGGGAGTGGGAGGAGGAGCCCCAGACCTGGGCTCCAACATGTGCCCGTCTGTCCCCCCACAGGTGGGTGCATCTTTGTTTGCCAGCAACATTGGAAGTGGACACTTCGTGGGCCTGGCAGGGTCGGGCGCTGCTGCGGGCATCTCTGTAGCCGCTTACGAGTTCAATGTGAGTGTGGGGCCGGCGCACTGCGGCTCGCCTCGTCCCTGAGGGCTGGGTCCTGGGGGCCGTTGTGTGCGGAGACAGGCTGGGATCATCAGGGCACCCTGGTCGGCCAGCCTCAGACCTGCCGGGCCCTGCGTGGTGGGGGCCCTCACGGCCAGGGTCCCCCAGGTAGGCGTGGGGGCAGAGGGCTCAGAGCATCCCCTGGGGGTGCAGGAGGTAGAAGGTCTCCTGGGGCTGGCGGGTATTCTGCATAGACACCAACTGGCCATCACAGAAATCATGTGCTTCAGTGGTCCCTGACTTTTGGCCACCCCGCTGATACCAAAGAGATGGGACACGTGTCCTGTGTAGCAGGGGTCACGCAGGATGGGATCCTTGGCTGCAGGGGGTGCACTTATTAAAGTGGCCGTCGCCTTCACGGTCACTAACTCCTTAGGGCGTGCTCTGTGCCGCAGACTTGGGAGTGGACACTGTTATCTTACCGGGTTCCCCTGCGGGCTGGAGCCAGGCTGCCTGGTCCCCACCCTGGCGGCAGCACTTAGAAGCTGTATAGCCTTGGACCAGCGGCTTGGCCTCTCTGAGCCTGTGTGTGACGTGCACAGGACACCAGTCCTGCCACACTGGAGCCATTGTGAGGGCTAAAGGAAGGGCTGCTGCAGAGGGCGCAGAGCAGGCCTGGTGGGCAGGGAATGCCCTGGGGCGTCGCATCCGAGGCCTTGCAGCGCCACCAGGCGTGCCTGCCCCACTCAGCCCGCTTCTCACCACAGCGCGAGGAGGGGGCGGGGCACACCCGGGTCGGGGACGTGGCTGGGGACACGTGGAGCGAGGCCTCTGGAGAAGCTCCCCCCTTCGCCCGCGTAAACGCGGCAATGCGGTGACCCCGGGAGGCGGGCTCCTCGGCAGGCAGGCGCGGAGGCCGGGCGGGCGGGCGGGCGCCGGGTCTGACCCCGTGTCCCCTGGCAGGGCTTGTTTTCCGTGCTGGTCCTGGCCTGGATTTTCCTCCCCATCTACATCGCCGGGCAGGTGAGTCTGCGGGCGTCACCCTCCGCCGTGCACCGGACACGGGAGATGCGCCACCGGCACGATCAGCAGCTGTGTCCCTAGCGGTCCCCACCCGGACCGGCGTGAGAGGTCGCAGGGGCTCCCGGGGGGCGGGAGGCGCGTGGGCTCCAACGCAGCGTTCCTAATGCGCAAGCGCAAATGCAGAGCTCGCGCTGGCTGTCGGGGTCTGAGCTCCCCACGCCACTGCACACCCCGATACGGTTCGGTGCTGCTGGTGTTGCACGCACAACGGTAACTGAGAGATGAGTTACCATTTTTGTCACCAAACAATGCTGCTTTAGACTTTTTGAAAAAATGGTTTTGAAAGTCATTTCCAATCTTCCTGGTCACTCTTGGTCACTCACCCTGTCTAGACTTAATTCTGTTTGTGATGTTCTGCTCCAAGGTCAAAAAGGTAGTCTCCTACATTATCTTCTGGAACCTTCCACAGGCAGGTCAGCTATCCATCTAGAACGGGCTTTTGCCAACCACCTTTTGTGAGCAGGGTGACGCTGACGGTGCCCAGCAGGAGTGGATGGCCTGGGCCCTGTGCGTCCAGCAGTTGGATCACGCCTTCGTTCACGAAGCAGCATTGATTCCGCTGCTGGCGCTCCTACCGGCCCCGCCCCCTCGGCGGGCTGGCTCCTCCCCCGCCCCTTCGCGCCCCGTTGGCTCCCCGGCCTCCTGGAAGCCACGGTTCCGCCAGAAGCCCCTCTGACCTCTGACCTCTGACCGCACTTGCATTTGCTCCTGTGCGTCCCTCCCGCTAGACCAGGGCTCCCGGCCTCTGCAGCGGGGACGCGCTGGGCTGTGTGAGTCTTTGTGTGTGTGTGTGTGTGGGGGGGGATTGGGGGGATGCACCTTGTGGGGTGTTTGCAGCACCCCCAGTCTCTACGACCTGATGCTGGTAGCACCCCTCCCATTGTGGCAGCGGAGCGCCTCTGGATGTTGCCTTCCTCGGTGGCGAGCCAATGCCCTGGGCTGGGCGTCCCCCGTTAGGCCGTGGCTCTGGAGGGCAGGGACCAGCCCCCCAGGATCTGGAATGGCGCCCAGCACGTGGTAGATGCGCAGTAACTGCCTGTGGCTGCGACTCACTGGCGGGGGTTACTGAATTCCGAAAGGAGAGACATGAGGCTTGCACTGAGGCCCGGACGAGGGACCGGAAGTTGGGGTCGCGTCCCCGAGCCTCAGGGTTAGCAAGTGAGGGAGCCGCGCTGATGCAAATGCGGGGTGTCAGCTGAACGGGGCGCACAGGTGAGGCGGTTCAGGTGTGCGTCAGAACAACCGGTGACTGACAGGGAGGGCCCGGCGCTGTTGGGGCTGAACAGACGAAGGTCCCGCGCAGGGTGTCACCCCTGGGCTCTTCGCACTGTCCCTGAAGCTACCTGCAGGCTGGGGAAAGTTCTAGAAGGGGAGGGAGACAGCGACTGACCTGGAATCCTCTCCAAATGCTGGGCGGGGTTTGGAGGGAGGGGAGGTTTACACCTTGGGGGCGGGGTGGGCGGGGTTTTACAACGTGGGGGGTCTGGGGCGGGGTTACGGGGAGGGGGCGGGGTTACGGGAGGGCCCGGAGTGACTGTGATGGGGAGACGGCACTGCTGAAGTCCCCTGGCCGCGTCCACTCCCAGGAAATGAGTGTGGAGGGCGGAGCCACCAGCGGCCAGGGCCGGGGAGCTGGGGCGGTCGCCGTTTCTGGTTGGTTTTCACCAGGGGCGGCTCCCCCTCTGCGGCTCGCCAGTCCCTCCTCTGCGTCCGTCCGTCCGTCCGTCCCAGCCTCGCTCGCTGGCACACTGCCTCCTGCCCGCCGCGTGTCCGCTCACACGCCCCAGCGTTGGGTCCACCCCGTGGTCCCCGCCCCCCATTAGAAGTGGCCGCGCTGCTCTGGGGACGGACGCGCCGACTGGCTGGCATCGGGGCTCCGGCTCCCACGCCAGGTCCGCGCAGACCCCCTCCCGGGCGGGACGGGAAGCCCCTGTCACTTGCACCCTGAATGGCTGT
>PVJL010014132.1:0-29277 GCA_004026885.1 Lyroderma lyra | reverse complement strand
ACATAATTGACATTTACAGGACACTTCATCCAGCAAAAAGAGACTATTCCTTCTTTTCTAGTGCTCAAGGAACATTCTCAAGGATAGACCATATGCTGGGACACAAAAGTAGCCTCAGCAAATTCAAGAAGATCGAAATCATACCAAGTGTATTCTCAGACCACAAGGCTTTGAAATTGGAGATCAAATGTAAAAGGAAAGCAGAAAGAAACACATATACATGGAGATTAAACAACAGCTTATTAAAAAAGGACTGGATAAAAGAACAAATAAAAGATGAGATTAAAAAATATATAGAAACTAATGACAATGAAAATACAACATATCAGAATTATTGGGACACAACAAAAGTGGTAGTAAGAGGGAAATTTATATCACTACAGGCCTATCTTAAGAAACAAGAAAAATCACAAGTAAACATCTTAACATCCCATCTTAAAGAACTAGAAAAAGAAGAGCAGACAAAACCCAAAGTCAGCAGAAGGAAAGAAATAATAAAAATTAAAGCAGAGCTAAACCAATTGGAGAACAGAAGGACGATAGAAAAAATTAATATTACGAAGAGCTGGTTCTTTGAGAAAGTCAACAAAATTGACAAATCCCTGGCGAGACTAATCAAAGGATGAAAGGAAAGGACACAAATACCCAAAATTAGAAATGAAAGGGGAGAAATTACCACTGATACCACATAAATACAAAGGATTATAAGAAAATATTATGAAGAACTTTATGCCACTAAATTTAGCAACCTAGAAGAAATGGACAAGTTTCTAGACTCTTATAGCCTACCTAGATTGAACCAAGAAGAACTGGATAGCCTAAATAGACTGTCTAAATAGAAAATGATAGTGAAGAGATTAAAACGACTATCCATAATCTCCCTAAAGGCAAAAGCCCTGGACCAGATGGTTTCACCAATGAGTTCTACCAAGCATTCAAAGAAGAATTAACATCTATCCTCCTCAGACTTTTCCAAAAAATTGAAGAGGAAGCAATACTTCCTAATTCGTTCTATGAGGCCAACATTACCCTAATACCAAGCCTGGCAAAGACAACACAAAGAAAGAAAACTATAGACCAATATCTCTGATGAACACAGATGCAAAAATCCTGAACAAAATATTAGCAAACAGAATACAACAATGCATCAAAAAGATCATACATCAAGATCAAGTGGGATTCATCCCAGGAGCACAAGAATGGTTCAACATATGAAAAATAATCAATGTGATACACCACATAAACAAAATCAAAGATAAAGACCATATGGTCGTTTCAATTGATGCAGAAAAAGCTTTCGACAAGATACAGCATCCATTTATGATCAAAACACTAAATAAAATAGGTATAGAAGGAAAGTATCTCAACATAATAAAGGCCATATATGACAAGCTTTCGGCTAACATCATACTGAATGGGGAAAAGCTGAAGCCTATTCCCCTAAAATCAGAACAAGACAGGGATGCCCCCTGTGACCACTGCTGTTTAATATAGTACTGGAAGTTCTAGCCACAGCAATCAGGCAAGAGAAAGAAATCAAAGGTATCCAAATTGGGAAAGAAGAGGTCAAATTGTCACTATTTGCAGATGACATGATCCTTTATATAAAAAATTTCACAGATTCCACCAGGATACTATTAGAAACAATAAACGAATATAGTAAAGTTGCAGGATACAAAATCAATGTAAAAAAATCAACAGCAAACAACGAATCCACAGAAAAAGAAATGAGGGAGTCAATTCCCTTTGCTATCACAACAAAAAGAATGAAATATCTGGGAATTAACTTAACAAAGAACATGACAGACTTATACAGGGAAAACTATAAGACACTTTTGAAAGAAATTGAAACAGACTTTAAGAAGTGGAAAAATATCCCCTGTTCACAGATAGGAAGACTTACCATTGTTAAAATGGCCATTCTGCCCAAAGCAATCTACAGATTTAGTGCAATACCCATCAAAATCCCACAATCATACTTTTGTGAAATAGAGAAAAGAATTAGTAAATTTATATGGAACCATAAAAGGCCTCGAATTGCCAAAGCAATACTACATAAAAAGAATAAGGCTGGTGGCATTACATTCCCTGACTTCAATTTATATTACAAAGCATCAATAGTCAAAACAGCTTGGTACTGGCAGAAGAATAGAAATACAGACCAATGGAATAAAACTGAAAACCCAGAAATAAACCCACAAATTTATGGACAAATAATTTTCGATAAAGGAGCAAAAAACATACAATGGGGAAAAGACAGCCTCTTTAGTAGATGGTGCTGGGAAAACTGGAAAAACATATGCAAAAGAATGAACTTGACCTGTGAATTCACTCCATATACAAAAATTAACTCGAAATGGATTAAAGACCTTCATATCAGACCTGCAACAATAAACTGTATAGAAGAAAACATGGGTACTAAACTTATAGACCTAGGACTCAAGGAGGACTTCATGAACCTGACCTCAAAGACAAGGGAAGTAAAACCACAAATAAATGAATGGGATTATATTAAACTAAAAAGCTTCTGCACAGCGAAAGAAACCATCAACAAGGCAAAGAGATAGCCAACCGATTGGGAGAAAATATTTGCAAAGAATGCATCAGATAAGGGTCTAATATCTAAAATATATAAAGAACTAATAAGACAACAACAAAAAATCAAACAACCCAATTAAAAAGTGGGCAGAAGAACTAAACAGACACTTCTCCCATGAAGAAATACAAATGGCCAGCAGACATATGAAAAAATGCTCATCCTCATTAGCTATCAGGGAAATGCAAATCAATACCACAAGGAGATATCACCTCACACCTCTCAGAATGGCTATTATCAACAAGACAAGGAATAACAAGTGCTGGAGAGGGTGTGGAGAAAAAGGAACTCTCGCACACTGCTGGTAGGAGTGCAAACTGGTACAACCACTGTGGAAGACAGTGTGGAGGTTCCTCAGAAAATTGGGAATGGAGCTACCATTTGACCCAGCAATCCCCCTTCTGGGGATCTACCCAAAAGACTTGAAAACCTTTGTCTGCAAAGACTTATGTACCCCAATGTTCATTGCAGCACTATTCACAGTGCCCAAAACATGAAATAACCAAAGTGCCCTGCAACAGATGACTGGATAAAGAAGCTGTGGTACATATACACAGTGGAATATTACTCAGCTATAAGAAAAGATGAAATATTGCCATTTGCAACAAAATGGATGGACCTGGAGGTCATCATGCTTAGTGAAATAAGCCAGACAGAAAAAACAAGGAACTGTATGACTTCACTCATATGTGGAATATAAAACTGAAAGCAACAAATTGAAAAGAAATGAACAAACAAACAACCAACCCATGGACACAATCAATAGTTCAATGTTTATTTGGGAATGAGTGGGTTAGGGAGGGGAGAAAGGGGAGGCGGTGGGAGAGGAGGGAGGGGAAGCTAAATATAAGGTGATGGAAAGAGAACTCATACTGGGTGGTGAACTTACTATACAACAAGTTGACAATGCATTGTAGAATTGTATGCCTGACACCTATGTAGTCCTTGCTAACAGATGTCACCCCAATAAGTCTATCAATAAAAATGAATTAAAAAGAAAAAGAAAATATTTTTTAAAATTTATTTTCATTGTTAGACTTACTGGGGTGACACCTGTTAGCAAGGATTATATAGGTTTCAGGCATACGAGAAAAAATATTTTCAACAAATGTATTTGATAAAGAACTTGTATCCAGAGTATGTAAAGAACACTCACAACTCAATAACAACAACAAAATAAATAGGTTAATAAATAAATAATAAGATTTTACAAACATTTCATCATAGAAGCAAATGACCACATGAAAAGAAAAATGATCCACATTGTTATGAGAATGCAAATTAAATCACAATGAATTACCACTACATACCTATGAGAATGGCTAAAACACAAAACAAAAACAAAAACAGTATCAAATACTGATCAGAATGAGGACCATTTGGAGTTTTCATTTATTGCTTATGGGCAAGCAAAAGAGTACCATCATTTTAACACACTGAAACTTTCTTATAAGGTTAAATAAATTCTAATAATAAATTGACATTCCATCTGGGCATTTAACTAATGAATGGATAGTTTTACATGTATACAATGGAATATCACTGCAATAAAAAGGAAGGAATTACTGATAGATGTAACAATTTAACTCTCAAAAGTTAAATGGAAGAGGTCAGACACAAAAGATACATACTATATGATTACATTTATACAACATTTTGCAAAAGACTCAATTTTAGTAACTGAAATTAGATCAGTAGTTTCCAGGGACTGGGATTAAAATTTGGGCAACTATTGGGAATAGTTCTTTTACATCACTGTCCCTTCAAGAAGGCAGGGCTAGAGAGGCCTTAGGCTGGAAGGCTATGGGCTTCATTGAAAACTGAGTTCCTTTTAGATTTTAGTGCCTGGAGTCAACTCATATTTAATGGAATTGGGATGTACATAGTGGGAGATATGTGTGGCATATCTCCTAACCTTCACTGTAACACAGAATTAAGAGAGATGATTTCTTCTATAAAACCCTGAAACTCAGTTTGGTGTCTTGCCTTAGGCTGCCATACTTTTTTGGAAAGTAGATGGGATTTGGGTTGGTTTTTGATTATTTCAAATTATAAAAATGATGGGATCAAAAAGGGGAGAATAATAGAAGCTATTGAAGAATTTAAAAGAAGTGCTGGAGAACAGGGGCAAATTGTAGTCATCTACCCGAACTGAGATACACAATTTACTGAGTAACCTTATGTAAGTTTTATTTATTTGACATCGCTTCTCCCAAAGCTCAATTTCCTTTGGCAAAACTGTAAAGAACATATTATAAAACCATATCTACTCTGTGCTTGTTGTGAGGAACCAACTAACAAAATACAAGAAATGTACTTATTAGAATATCTAGCAGCTAGTAAGTAGTCAACACATTTTAGCCTGGAAAAAAAAAAAAAGAACCAGTTCTATAAATATGTGTAATGGAAGCTATTGCCCATTATCTTCAATTGACACATGTGCTTTGTATAAAAAAAAACAACAACAAAAAAAAAAAACAAACCAAAATTGATAATCCAGCTGGCCATACAAAAAGTTAGTTAGCAGGTGCTGTTTACAAATTTAAAACTCTAGTCAATATGTAATGTAAATTAAAAAACAAATAAAGTACTTTATTTATTGGTAATTTTTAAATGCTGGGCTTGAGAACTGTTAAAAATTCGTGTCGTGCACTAAAAAAAGAAACAAAAAACAAAACAAAACAAAACCTGATGGCTGTGTAAACAGGCACAATGTAAGCTCAAGTACTCAAAGTTCCCAGTATTGTGAAGGGTCTGGATTGAATTGTTTAGTGCTCTTCCTCTAATCCCCTCATTCTACATTCTCATGAAAGAGCTAATCAGAGAAAATTCTCCAAAGTAATTAGTGAATATGTAATTCTGAACAAGACTTTTTTTAAGGCTGTGTCACGCAGAAACAAATTTCCAGGGCTATAGCCAAAATCCATTATAATGGAATTTAGGTTCTAGAATTGTTTGCTTCAAGTTGGAAGAAACTTGCAAGAGAAGAGTTAAGGATAAAAGAGGGGAAGAAAGGGAAAGAATTTACAGTTTAGAGAGTAGAATCTTTAAGCCCCTTGCAAGATAATATCATTATGCATTATGTCCTTATAATTCTCAGAATGATAACTGAGGTAATTCCTATTTTCTTCATTTTGCAGATGGAGATATCAAGAGAGGTTTAATGTTATCCATACTCAGCTTAAAAAAAATCTTCAGGTGTTTAAAATAAGGTGACAACATATGATTTCAAGCAGAGAGCGGACTAGACTCCTCAAAGAAATGAGGTTTTCCTTGGGTCTGGCTTCTTGGTCCATCTTATGGGTAAAATGGAGGATTCACCAAATGACAGCAACAAAATTTACATCTTTAGACTGTTATACTATTCGCAAAAATTTCAGAAATTCTCTCTGGTTATACTTTCACGTAATCTTATTTATGCTCAAGTCACCCTTCAGAGTATACAAGTCCCATTTTACAGATGCGGAAACTGTGAGTTTGAGAGATTAAGTAATTTATTCACTGTCTCAAAATAAGAAGCCAGTAGAACAGGGGGCTCAAAGTTTGATCTTCAAACTCCAAAACTCACATTCTTTCTCCCAGAGCTTCACATATTTCCACTGAGGGACCCGACTTGCAGAGGGGAATCTGCCCATCAGACAAAACAAGCCACTCATTTCCTTGGAGTTTAAATATTATCTTTCAAGTTTCCATTCATTTCACATACTCCTACAAATGAAGACTATGTGCTTCCATAGGAATATGTTTATAAAATATTTTTTTAATGGTGTTACTAAACTTTCTAATTAAAATCTCAAGTAAAATTGATACTCTGAGAAGATGCCTATCATGTGACCTGAGGCTTCAGTTGTCTCCTGGTTATCTCATATTCCAGTTTGAGAATCACAGCTCTATACCCTTTAATCTAAAACAATATAAATGCTGGGGAGTAAATAAATGTATTGAAAATCCAGCCACCACTATGTAGCCATTTATACTTATTAATATTCACAGTAACACTGTGGGCATTTTATTCCCACTATTTAGGAAGAAAATGGAGGACCAGAAAAGTTAGGTTTCTATAAGTTGACACAACTGAACTAGGATTTTAGCCAACCCTGAAGCACGAGTTTATCTCATAAGTTCCCATCTGTCTCAAGATGCTCCAAAGTAAGTTTTATTTTTACACCAGATGTTTTTGATTTTATGGAGATAAAGGAAGTAGACTGTACTATACTTAGAGGAGAAAAGAAGATTATGAATCGAAGATAGGGACTTTCTCTCTTCCTTATTATTATTATTATTATAAGTCTAGTGTAACTAGAATATCACACAGTCCCACATTTGAAGTTTTGGGATGATGTTCAGCCTCAACATTCCCACAATGATCCACTTGGCATCATTTGCTTATAATACTTTCCTTTTCTACTGATTTAAAACACCTTCTACAGATGCTTTTCTAGCTTTTGGTCCTGGATGCTTAATTTCTAAAAGAGATTGTAAGAAATAGTTAGTTCAGTGATGTGACATATATTTCTGAACATTGAGAAACATAAAAGATAGCTAAAACTACATTAAATTCTTGAGTAATTAAGAGTGTGAAATATAGCTAAAACAATGTCTTTTTCAAACCTAGGGGTAAATTATAAGATCGTGATGGCAAAATGGTACGGCTTTTTAAACATCATTCTTCTCCCCCTTTACTTATATATTCATACACGCCAAACTGACGTCCTTAAATAAAACTAAGCGTGTTTTTGTAAGTGTTTAAATCTTTTTTCTGTCTCAGTTTACTAAGACAAACACCTCCCTTGCTGTTGGGTAAAGGTGATATTTTTCTGCATTTTAATTGTAAATTCCTGATAGCCTGTGGACATGAGGTGTTAAGTAAAAAGGTACTAACAAGCATTTAGAAAAGATCTCATATGCTCTAGTTTCTGATCATACATTTTCTTATTTCATCCTCAAAATAATCATGTGAGATAAGTCTTGATATCCCTATTTTATGGGTGTGCCAATTAGTGTTCTGAGAAGTGAAATACTGTTTCCCAGGTCACATGGGGATGGTATGTCTGACTCTAAAGGAACTTCTTTTTCCGGCCAAATGGGCCTGCTTCTTGTTTTTGTAAATAAAGTTTTATTGGAGAACTGCCACGTTCATTTGTTGACGTGTTGTCAATGATATGTTGTCTTTGCGAGCCATAGGGTGTCTGTGAAAACTCAGCTCTGCCATTGTAATATGGAAAAGGCACAGACAATTCCTAGATGAGTAAGTGTGGCTCTGCTTCAGTAAAACTATTAGCAACAAAAAAGGCAACCAGCCACTTTGGGCTAGCAGGTAGTGCTCGTACTTTGCTAGTCCCTCCCTGCAATGTATCTCCAAAGCAGAATTTTGATGTTTATTTAAAAATATTAAAAATCTTCAGACTGTCTTTTCATTATTATTTTTTAAATCTGTGGTTAAATAGTTCAGACCTTCAAAGTTCAATTTGCTTATCGTTATTGGAGCATAAATCTTGTTGAGGTGTTTTTTTTAATGCTTTCTATTAAAAGAATGCTAGAAACACATGCATCCAGTATTAGAATGATCTTAATTTACAAGGCATTCTCTCAAAATAAGTACAGTATGGAATTTGTATGCAAGGGCTGTCCGGAAAGTATTCAGCCATGTAATATGAAAAGTAGATGCATTTATGGCTGGATATTTTCTGGACAGTCCTCATATATAAGCTGATCACTTTGGTGTCCTCTCCATGGCAGGTCTGGTTCAATATACAGACAAGGCTTTGGCCTTCAGAAAGGTCATAATTTAAAAGGCAAAGAAAAACTCCCTGCAACACATCCCATGGAGCCAAGGAAAGCCTGAGATCTCTCTGATAAATCTCCCAGCCCAGGTACAATCCCAAAACTCTGTGACTTGGCTTCTAAAATACATTCTCTGCCCACTTATCTCACCCAGCAATACAGTACTGACTGACACCACATCTCTCAAGTGTAATGAAAACTGGTGCCAAACCCAAATGCCCAGCCAAAGGAAAAGAGTACATTTGGCAGCCGAACATGTGTTAGATGTCAGTCATACGGAATGAGAATTCTAGCCACAGGGGGAGGCTGGCATTTTGCAAGAGAAATATCAAAGAGGCACGATCCCAGGTTTACAATGATCTACAAAAGGCTGTCTCTGCTTGAAGACCAAAAAATAGAGTTACTATTGTTCACCTGCATCATTATAAAATTAAGAGTGTGCAAAAGTGTCTTTAAGCAGACTTGAGCTATAGCACAATGATAAAGGGATGCTTTGTTTCCAAAGCATTTATATTTCTTACCTAAAACTAAAAGAAATATTTAGCAAAAACCTAGGCAATTTTACTCATTTTCAAGTCAGAGATAAAAGTACAACACAATATTTTTAAGTAATGGATTGTATGTAGCACATAGTATGCTTCAGGCATTGTTCTAAGTATTCACAAATAGTAACTTCTTCAAAATCTTATGAGGTAGGTACAATTATTTTCCTTATCTTAACAGATGTGGAAATGCAAGGAGAGGCCCTGTAACATTTCCCATCACACAGTTCCAAGGTTCAGTCTCTGCTTTTAACCACTTCTACTGCTTGGTCAGGCCTTCAAATGTAACACCCAAGGTCACATTAGTTTATCTCTCCGAACCTGCTTCCTCATGCACAAAAGGGGGATAAGAATTCTTACCTCACCAAATGGTTATGGACATCAAAGGAGGGAAAATGTAAATTATCCAACAGGGCGTTTAAAAGATAATAATTACAAAAGACTTCACACTTAAGAGCCCTCATTTTATGCTGAGCAATGTGATAAAATGTGTGCACACATTATCTTGCTAGTCCCCAGAAAACCTCATGACACAGATACAAATATTGCCCGTAAGAAATTGATGATCATGCTGCTTAAATGCTGTGCTTGAAGTCTTGCCTCCAGTAAGGAGTAAATCAGGCCTCAGATTCCAGAGGTGAGGATGTGCTCATTAAAAGCTTATCTCCTTCTTGTAAGAAAAAGCCTGTAGATGGCAAAAGACCGGGAAGGATCCAGCTATTAGAAATGAATGAGAGTTTTTTGGTTCTCAAGCAAAGCCCTTCTTCCACAGGGAGAGTGTAAAATCTGCCTTTATCAGCGCTCAGCTTTGAGCTGAGCCCTGGAACCTTCCCCTCTAAATCCCAGAACTCACCTTTGGAAATCCCTATAGAAGTGCTAGTAGGGGTACAATAGAAAGTAGGAAGGAAATTTGAACCACCCAGTGTTGCCCCATAGAACCACACTCATAGTTATTATTATACAATAAAATAATTCTTTATGCCAAGAGGACCTGGAGTTTCACAGGTATCCCTGCTAGGTGAGTTGTACCTCGTCTATTTGTTTCAGGTTTTTCAATATTTAACAATCAAATATTCACAGAAGGTAATACAAATGTGAAAAGTTGTAATGAATTGTCAAATCAAAGCTAAATACAAAGGAAATATAACTAAATACCTTACACCTCATCTTGAGGGGGAATAAAATTTACTATGCTAAAATATTAGAACACTCCCCTCAAATTACTTTTGACCTTAAGATTACAACAGATATTGTCCTAGGCCATGAGTGAGAGGGCAAATTAAGATCATACCAGTTATTTCTGGCTCAGCCCTTTGAAGTCTTTGCCTTGGTTTAAGAAAAAAGAAAGAAAGAGAATCCCCCATGGTTTGTCACACTTGTTAATTTTGTTCCTGATTCACAAAACCCATACAATTCCCAGATAACCCATTTGCTTCAAAGCTCAGAGGATCCATTTATTGCAACTGGCAGGACACACTACTTCATTGTATCTAGATCTGTATTTTCCTACACGGAGACCTCTTTCTCCTCAGTTGCGGTTGCACCTGCAGTGAATTCCTATGGCTATTGCTTCTCCCATAGTACTCTTCCTAGTTTAACCCCTGCTCCAACATGTATTTTTAATGTAGCTTTCTATCATCTGAGATTTTCACATAGCTTCTTTCCTTCTACAATAGGTACCATAGCTGAGATGCCATTGTTTTCTCATGAGTAGCTCTACCTTGTAACTTCAGCCCAGGCCCAAACTTAGAAATCAGTCCATTCAGACTACATCAAACTAAAGAGTTTTTTCACAGAAAAAAAAATCAACAAAACAAAAAGACATCCTATTGAACAGAAGAAGATATTCACTAGTGATACATTTGATAAGGGCTTAATATCTAAAATTTATAAATAACTCATACAACTCAACACCAAAAAACAAACAATCCAATTAAAAAATGCACAGAGTAGATCTTTCTCCAAAGAAATCATACAAGTGGCCAATAGACATATTAAAGATGTTCGATGTCACTAATCATCAGAGAAATGTAAATTAAAACAACAATGAGATGTCAGACTCATTGAGATGTCTGACACTTCCCATGTGTCAGAATGGACATCATCAATAAATCAACTAACAAGTGTTGGTGAGGATTTGGAGAAAGGTAAACCTTCATGCACTGTTGGTGGGACTGCAAATTGGTGCAGGCACTATGGAAAAACAGTTTGGAAGTTCCTTTAAAAATTAAAAATAGGCCTACCTTATGACTCAGCAATTCCACTCTGAGTATTTATCCATAAAAATCCAAAGCACTAATTTGAAAAAATATGTGCACCCCTATGTTCACAGCCAAGCTATTACAATAGCCAAGATATGGAGGCAAATTAAATGCCCATCAATAGATGATTAGATAAAGAAAAGGTGATACATACCGTGGAATATTACTCAGCCATAAAAAATGAAATCTTACCATTTGTAACAACATAGGACCTAGAGGATATTATTCTAAGTGAAATAAGTCAGACATAGAGAGAAAAATACCATATGATCTCAATTATATGTGGAATCTAAAAAACAAGTTCAACAACAACAATAAACTGATGGTTACTAGATGGGAGGGGTGTTGAGGGACTAGGTGAAAAGGTAAAGGAATCAAGTACAAATTAGTAGTTACAAAATAGGCCACATTGATATAAAGTACCATATGGGTAATGTAGTCAATAATATTGTAATAACTGTGTATGGTGCCAGGTGGGTACATTTATTGGGTGGTAACTTTATAAATTATATAAATGTCTAACCACTATCCTGTGCACCTGAAAGTAATAAAAACTAAAACTGAATGTCCATTGTAATTAAAAAACAAAAGATTGATTATTCATTTGTATACTGTGGTGATTACATTTTGATAGATCATGCTAAATGGTCATTTTCTATTAACAAACTTCAGAGGCAATTTATCTTTAAAGACTGTGAATTCCATGGTATCAGTATCAGCGTTTTTAAATATCCCTATACATAGCATGGTTCCTAAGCTCATAGTATGCCTTCAGTAGCTATTCAATAAAGAAAGAACTATATTTTTAAAAAAAAATCAGTCCCTTTGTGTTTCCAGAGCAACAATGTATAGAAATATAATGTGTCACATATAGAATTTTAAATTTTCTAGTAGCTACATTAAGATTAAAGAACAAAAGGTAAAATTAACTTACTGGCACATTTCACTTAATATATATGCAATATCTATTCAAAATATTATTACTTTGATCTGCAATAAATTTTCTGAAAAATATTATTAATGACATATTTTACATTCTCTCTCACTTTTAGCACTAAGTCTTTGAAATCTGGTATGCATTTTATACTTACTACATATTCCAATTTGAATGCTAAATTTTTATCAGAAATACTTGATCTTGATCTCTATGTAGATTTTGAAAATGTACAATTGAAAAAATAGATTGACATACCCCACTTGTCCCAAACATACAAGTACTTAAAAGTTTTTCAATGATTAAGTTATCAATTTTTAAGATTTAATGAAAATGAAATAAAATTAAAATTCACTTTCTCAGTCACACTTGTCATATATTAATTGCTGAATAGTCACATGGGCTAGTGGCTACTACACTGAATACTGAAGTTTCAGAGGCTGTAGAGTCTGCTTGTGTCAGCTGCTCAGTTTTGAGCTGCCTCATAGGACATATTCTATTTCTACTTTTAATACAACCCCTCGCTGTACTACATCAAAAAATTAAATAATAAATCAGGTCTGTTAGGATTCGGTTGAGTGATAACAAGATCAAGGGCCTTAATAAAAATAAAGCCAGTGGTAAGAAAGGATCATTATTGGAGAAATCCCATTTGAGAAGTATGGCTAAGAGAAAAAAACAAGTATGAGAGTGGAGAGGAAGGGCATCTAGGTTAAATGAAGGCTACTGGGTTATTGTTTTTCAAGAGTGAGAAACCTTCAAATCTCAGAAGGTAGACAAGAAATTCCAGTTTGAAAGGAGACATTAAAGATATGAAGATAAATTGGGGTCTTAGGGGGAGCCATATCTGGAGGAGATGAGAAAGAATGGGTGAACAGAATAACATAGATTAATACTAATGTTTAGCAGTGAGACTTAATATTAAAGAAAAGTCTACGGACCCATAAATTCCTGACTCCTGTCCTAAAGCCAAAGTCTAGCTTTCCCAGATGAGGGCTCCCAAAGGCATTATGAACAAATAGCAGGATGAGATCCAAAATACTGCCTCGGTAATGATTACACGACAGGGTCCCGCCGATCAAAGCAGAATTCTGATAAAATCTGAACTGGAGACTCATGCGAAGCTTAGTCTTCCTTCATCATCTCTCATCCCAACTGCAAGTCTTGGAAGCAGCACACAAGACATGCCTGCAAGGAACCAGAGTAAAAATGATAGCTGGGGTGGTAATTGGACCTCGACTTAATTCCCCAGCCTGGAATTTGCAAGATAAAATTAGTGTCATTTCCTCAATTTCTTCTGTTTTTGTTTTTTGTTTTAAATAATACTTACAAATTTCATTTAAAGTCCTAAATAGCTCTCTAAATCATTATTCTGTTCTCCCCACTATGAATGGATTCTTTTTTTCAAACTTGGGGTATTCTTGAAATATCTTGAGTACCATTAAAAATACACTTTAAAAACAAATTATTGAACTTATTTACAGAGAATGTGCCTGAACACTCAAAAGTTAACAGAATAGAATAGAAAGATCTGCAACAAAACCCTCACACTGAAAGTTGATGCTACAAGTTGGGGATTTTGGCCTGCTTTCAACAGAAAGTTTGCTTCATTTGTTTATGAGTTTCGGAGCTTCAAGTTGACCCTGAGCAAACATCTATCAACTCCATTAGGCACCTTTGATGGAGGAAGGTCTGTGGAAATTATCAGGTCTCATCTCCATGCATTCAGAGACAATTGGCACCTGCATCTCACTTCCAATACCAACTCTAGCCACAAGCTAAAATATAATGGTAATAACAAAACAATGACAATAATTCTCTCCATTTATGTAGCCCTCTGCTTGAAATAAATCTCTCAAACAGCCACATTTTTTTCTGGGGAAACACACGTCCAGAGAGAATGTAACAGCTCCTCCAGGCAATTTTCAACCTTGTCTGACAAAAGAATGAAATGGTGTGACTAAGTGGAACCCGCAACCACCCACAGTGGTTCCTTTGTGGGCCAAACATTTGAAATAGAAATTCCTTATGATCCAAATTGGCTACACCAATGAGACTCTGTCATCAAAACAAATCTGGAAGCTTATCAAGTATGGCATGTTTTAAAGCTGCAGCTGGATAATGGGTAAACTCATGGATTTATTCTGCATAAGTATTTATATTTCTATGAATGTTGCCAAAATAAAAGCATTACAAGAACCCAAATCCCCCCAAACATTGCAAAATTCAAATAGTATATGCTTATAAAATATGTATATACATGCACACATATGTATGTAAATACATATATCAGGGCTGTCTGGAAAGTATCCAGCCATGTAATATGAAAACCAGGCATTTATGGCTGGATTTTTTCTGGACATTCCTGGTATATTTTATTTAGAATAATATCGTTTACACAGTTAGAACTTCAGTTTAGAAAAGGACCAGCCTGCAAATTCACTCTCATACACTTAGAGGTAATTGAAGAAAAAACCAGACTTGAGAGAAAAAACAACTAAAATTATACATACATATAATAATAAATGTAAGTAAATTTTAGGTTTTATAACATCACTTGGATGTCCCAATACACACTTTACATTTAGGTTTTTTATTTTTACCTAATTATTCAAAAACTACTGAAAAGGGATCTTTTGTGTGCCAAGTTCAGTGTCATTCCCTCTTTTCCTAGTCTGAGGATAGGTGCCAGAAATTCACCTTGATCTCCAGAGCACTGTGTGCCTCTGAAAACAGTCCTCTTCCCAAAGAGGAAATCACATGTAGCCAGCCACTCGGACACAACTGAGGTAGCTAGCGACTGAAGCCCAAATGGATGGCTCTTGTGTCCCAGAAGGATATTACAAACTCTTCTTTTTCTGCTATTGAAATGAGGAAATGGTGGGTTTCTGCTATGTGGCTCCCAAGGAAGCAAACGAAAACCATGGAAGAGCTGGCATCACGGGAATCATTGCTTCAGGGTCACAGGGAGCTGAAGATCAGGAATCACCAACTTTAGAAGGCAAGCTAGCACTCCTCGGAGCCCACCACAAACCACGAGAATAGGATGGTGCTCTCTCAGAGATTCGTGGTCTCAGATGGTCCTCCCTTGGCGATTTGGGATTCGCAGAGGGCAAGTAGCACCTGTTGGCCTGCTGGACCATTCCACATTCTACTGTCCACTCAGGCTCCGCCTGGGAGCCAAAAGGAAGGAAGGGCAAGTTCGACTGAGGAGATTGTAGGTTCTCTCTGGTCTGCACAGGCATGTGAGTAGGTAGAATCTCCTTTCTTTCATACTGTGTAAAATCCTGGGGTTCTGAAATACGTGGCTGGGGTGGAAGAGAGCCCTATGAGAAAATTACTAAACTTCTACTAATCTGGCAAGTGAGTACTACAGCTAGTTTTCTTCTGAATGACATTATTTGCAACATGAATTTGTGGAGCAGGTCAAATGTAGACATTCACACGTTCCTGTGTTAACCTACTTCTCAAGTCATCTCAGACTTTATGAAGCAGAGTGTAGTAAGTCACACTTGACTGGGAATCAGAAGGCCTGGGTAGTAATACTAGCCCTGCTTTTAAGGAGCTATGTGACTTTGAGGGCACTTCAATTCAAATTCTTTGGTTGTACATAAGTATTTGGAACACATGTTCAATGGGCCCTTCTCACTCTATAACTTTATGAACTCAATTTCAAAATACTTTTAAAAAACTTTTGTAAAATGAGTCCATTGGCCTGGCTGAAATATACCATCTTTAGCTCAACAAAATGTTAGTTTTCTCCTGAATACAAACTCTTTATAATGATTTAGTGTGGGTCAGTAAAAAGTTAATAACAAGGTTGATCAGACTAGAGACATAGTAATAATTATTATTATGGTAATTATTAAATATTTCTTAGGTGCTTTCATTGTTCCAGACTGTTTCATCAACCTTCAAAATGGGTATAGCTTTACAGATGAGAAAATTGAGGCTCAAAGGGTTAAATAACTTGCTCAACACCTAACATGTACAAAATATAGGTTTAAACATAGTTCTTCCTGATATTGAACCTGAAGCAGGTTAGCACTGCCTTTCAGGAAATAAACTGGATTCTGTTCAAGTTATGTCATCTTACCTTTTCAGTCTCCACCAACATATTAAAAAATCAATTTTGATAATTTCACATGAATAAAAAGTGAAAACTCCATGGCTAGGCAAAATGCAAAAACCCACCATAGGTTTTAGACACACAGAACTTACTTTTGGCATTTCTACATGCAAAAAAAGCTGCAAGTTATTACTTCTGATTCTACATGGCAGTTAAATAAACCATCCTCTCCCATTATAAGATGTTATCATTATTAATAATATTTTTAAATGCTATTGACAAGTAAAAATAGTTGGAGAAAAAACAGTTATTTCAAATCTTGAGATAAGTTAGAGATAAGTTGTAGTTTTCAAATTCTGCCAAGCTCTTTCTATTCATGTTGTTTCTATCAAATTGTAAAACTATTCTATCCAAATAAATTATATTCTACTTCTAGATAGAGTAAATAGGAGCCAGAGCTTCAAATAGCATATATCAAAATAGTAGTGAGATGGTGTCACTTGTATAAGACATACAAAAACTTAGGGTTTGAAAAATGCAAATGCTTGGCTAATTGAGTTCTAAGATACTTTTCATCTGCTTAAAAGTCAAGCTCCTTTTTATTTCTATAACCTGAACCATATGATTATGTGTTCTGACAATAGACTGAGTGTTCTCTTTTTTTTTTTTTGCATTTTATCAAAGAGAATGTTAAAATTACTTTTACAGGAATAATTTTCCCAAGCCTAAGGAACTCAAAACATAGTAAAGAAAACAGACATATTATTCAGGAGAATATGCTGGATAGCTTCCCTTCTCAATTCAGAAATTCTCATTAAAAATATATTATGTAAAATAAATCCTTCAGTGTCAATTATCTATTAGCAAATGACATTCTTCAATTTCATTTTCAATTTATCTGAGATGAGTTAGAATTTCACATTGAGCTGTCAACATAAAATTCCACCTCCCAAAATATAGATTGGATTTTGGAAAGAAAGAAAATACAAAGTGGTAAAAGTCAGGGTTTTTTATACCCCTCTAGTTAAATATAGTGTACTGAAATCACATATACTCACTAGATTGTATAAAACTGACAGATTCTTAAACAATCTCTTAGGTAACTTGTTTTCTTTTGTTTTATTTTACTGCATGATAGTTTGTAGATAATTTAAAGGCACTGATACTCACTTTAAAAAGAGAGAAAATATCAATAAATCAAATAAAATGTAAAAAGTAGATCCAGATTTTTTAATTCATTCCACACAGCTGTGCAAGGTCACGGTATCTTTGAAAAGCAAGCAAAGCTATGATTCAGTGTTACCAATAATGTGCAACTGATTAAAATGAAATTATTGGATTCTAACCATGGGATGTATCACTATGACGTTTCCCATTAATCTTTTTTTAGCTTTGAGATTAAACTACGAAGGAGTCTTCTGATCCAAGATAACCAGGTTGACACCCCATTTACCATAAAGACAAACATAGTGCTATCATCAATAGAACATGAGCACCAATGCCAATCAGAGAAGGATTTCTGTTTTTGATGCTGTTCATGTGAGCAGGAAGGTAAAAGACAGTTGAATTAAAGAACCAACTTTCCCTTCATGAATGCCCTATTCACAAAAGGAGTAATAAAAAGTTACATTAGAATGAGCACATCACCCCATCAAAAAATATAGTAGCTCTCTCCCCTCAGCTCCAGACATGTAGCCAACTGCATATTTCTCATGTCTTATGGGCTTGTCAAAATTAATACATCTAAAACTCAAGTTTTACTTATTTTCAAGTGTGTTCCTTTTCGTAGGGTTACTTATGTCAATAAAGGGTACACGATCCATCCTGTTGCCCAAGTCAAAAACATAGGTGCCTTCTTTGGTTTTATGCATTCTCATACACTGTATCGAATCTATTATATCAGGGCCTATCTGTTTTATTTACAAAATATTTTTTCAACATTTTTTTATTATTCCATTATGATTCTAATTCTTCCACCACTTTCTCTCACCTGGACAACTGAAATAGTTCAATAGATCTCCAACAGATGAGTACATTCTGATCCTTTCACATTCATCTCCAGAAAGCAGCCAGGTTTATCTTACTTGTTAACACATTCCCTCTGGATGAGTCATATGCAGAGGGTGCCAAAAAAATGTATACACGTTTTAAGAAAAGAAAAAATGTATTAAAATTGTATTAATAATATATACTGCTAACAAAAGATAAATAGAAGTCACATTTGACCTCTGCAATTATAAAAGCTGCTCAAAGTAGTGATCATCAGTGTCCAGACACTTCTGATCACAG
Organism: Lyroderma lyra; assembly: GCA_004026885.1. Classification (NCBI taxonomy): domain Eukaryota; kingdom Metazoa; phylum Chordata; class Mammalia; order Chiroptera; family Megadermatidae; genus Lyroderma; species Lyroderma lyra. The sequence goes on along the minus strand of PVJL010014132.1, from coordinate 10,802 downwards.
CAAACTACTGCTTGAGCCACGTTGACCAAAGTGTCCACTTGTACAACTGCATATGCCCTTTCAGTTTCTTCGCAAAGTACCGCCCATGTAGCCAGTTTTCTACAGTACACCCCATCCTTTCAGGTCCCCCCTAGGTAGAAGTCAAGGGGTGTTAAGTCAGGAGAACGTGAGGGAAACTCAATGGCCCATCTTCATCCTACCTATTGTCCTAGCAAATGAGCTTGTGCTCCTCAAACGACAACCGTGCTTCCGCCGTTTTCTTTAACTGTCCTGCCTGTCGCACGGTAATGCATTCATTTGATTATGCTATCTTTTGAGCAAATGTCATACTATACCTGGCTACCGTAATTCAACTCAATTTCACAAAGTAATACATAGATAACAGCTCTTTAAATGTATATATTTTTGGCACCCCTGGTGTGCATTGATAACTGCTGATCATCCAAGTTGAAAAGTATAAATTATTAAACAGCAAAGTAATCTACCACTTTATTTTTTTGAAAAATACTAGTTTATTAAAAAATTATAACAATTTTTCTTGAACTCAGCGTTAAGTTAGCCAGATGCTTTGAAATCAACCCAGGTCACAGATTCATCTGCAAATTCCCCAAAGCGATAATAGAACTGTAACCCACAGAACTGCTTTAAAAGACTTTGGTGGTTTCCTGTTGCTCTTGCAATTAATTACTCTTTGTTTCAACCCCAGCCGCCCCTATTATTAAGTTTTTCTGATAGTAAGAGGCAACTAAGGACTCAAAGTTCTGACCAAAAACTTCAAAGGTTGAAGAAGTTAGGTGGCCATTGAAGACCCACCAGTGTCCTCTGTTGAGCTCCAATTCTTGGAGAAGCTGAGATAGAAACTGTGAATAATTCCCTGATGCAGAAATCCACCTAGGTATGGCAAGGACTTTCAACTAGCTGAGGTTAAGTCAGAGAAATACGAGAGAGAAGACTTCAGAGAACCTTAAGCATGAAACACTGGTGAGTGACAGACAAGACTAGTCCCTCAAAATGTCATTCCAGGCCCATTCCAGATTCAAACTTCGATCTGTACACTTTTTTCTTTCCTTATCTATCTGCACTATTCCTATGTAATATCTAGAAGGTAAATAAAAGGCCCCTGCCTGATTACTACAATTCTGAGGGAGAAAGAATAGATTCTAGAAACAAAAACCAGTCACAGGCACAAACTGGTAATATGACAATCTTTTTTTAAAGTAAGGTATGTAGAGATGGGACCAGAGCTAACAAATCAAGATATCCATATCCACACATTCCCATATACAGCCCTGCTGGACATCGCATTCAAAATATTCCCTCATAAATATTTCATGAAGGCTTTTGCTCCTTCTGGTGATGGTGCATGAACAAATGCAAACTAAACCATTTTGTAGTCATTTCCTTTGGCCATTTTACCTTTCTGATATCAAACAGAATTTTTTTCCTATTTGTATAAATTTGGGGGAGGGAAGGTTTTTTCAATAACATCTCAAATGTCAGAGCTTGAGAGGCCTCAAATATATCAACTGAGTGGGCCTATTCACCACATCAAACAATAAATTTATCATCTGTCTGTGACAAGGGAAATTTAAGTCTGGTTACTAAAATGGCTTTTGCTCTACAAAAGTCAAGATAACTACTAAATTAATTTACTTTGAGTTTTTTCTCTCATGAATATTTTATGGTTCCTTTTTCAAGACATCTAGATTTTCAAACACATTTCCCTATAATATCCACACTAATTTTAATTTTCAAAAAGTTTTAAGATCAAATGTGTATGTCATTTAAATGTCTTTCCTGCCATAATTGTCATCTCCAATACAAATAGAAGTGGTCACAGTTTAATATCATCTGTCACGTTACTGAAGTGTACATAAGGAGGATTTCCTTTCTCCAATGTAAAAAATTTTAGGTCTCTTTTTGTGATTACCAGGGTACAGATTCCTTTAAAGAAATCTTCTGACCTAAATGTATAAAGCTTATCTGATTGAAAATTCTGACTAGTTATTTTAAAACTCAATTATATTGTACTTTCAAAGCCAAACATGTATCATTTCATAAAGTGTCTTGAATTATGAAATAATTTAAAATACTCAAGCATTAATTTTGAACCAATTACTGTTCAAATATACCACCTATTTTACATTATTGAAGTTGAATTAAACAAATAGAAGTCTTCTGAGTCTGGGAGAGGAAAATATGGATCATAAAGTTAGATCAGCGTTTTTCAGCTAAAGGCAATTCTGTCACCACCACCACCCCCACAGCCCTGGTCCCTAAGGACATTTCCCAATTTCTGAAGATTTTTTTGATTGTCATAACTTTATTAAGGAAGGGGTAGTTTGCTGTTGATATCTAGTGAGTAGAGGCTAAAAACAATGATAAACACCATACAATGCACAGGATAGCTTCCCACAGCTAAGATTATCTGGCCCAAAATATCAGTAGTGCCAAGGCTAAGAAACCCTGAGTTATAAAACTCAAGAGAGCTGAACTAAGAAAAGGAAAGAGATGAAAAGTTTTCCTCTTGGAAATTTAACAGATTTCCTCAAGGCCGTTCCACACATGGCTTTGGATACATAAAACGGAACTTGATCTCAAATTCAGGAATTTAAAAATAAGATATCAAGGATGACATAATACAATGGAAACCGGAAGGAAAAATAAAAATGGTTTGACAATCACATTCACAACAAACTTCAAATGTAAAAATGCACCCTCGTCTCCACCCCCGTCACGATCTCTTCCATGTAATGGTTGAGGAAACTAAGCCCAAGAGAAGTTGACAGATGCATCCGAGTCACCTGGAAAAATCACACTGAGATGTGCACCTACATTTTGTGACAGCAAATCCAGTGCCTTTCTCACTGTGTTGTGGGTATCTCTAACACAGCCCTTGGAAAACAAAACTACAACATCTGTGGTGCTTCACACCTGCTGGTATATGAACCAGTGGCAATGAAAGCAATTCCATTTTAGAAATAGTAATTGCATGGTGTTTATACTTGCCTCTTCTTGGGTTTTGTAATCAGACCCCAAAATTTCTACAACCCCTTACAATCTTAGTGCAAATGACTATATACAAGGTGTATCAGAGAGCAGATGCTCTAGAAAGAAAACAAGTTCCATCACCAGTCCCAAAGCATAGTCAAAATGATATCACAGTGTTTATTCACCCTCAACAAATTAAAATCATCACCAACTCTGGTTGAAGAAATATTTCTATAGCTCCATATTTATGGATATCACCTTGAGCCCAAAAAAGAAAGGCTGCTGGATAAATAGAGCAAAGACTGGATTTGTCATCTAAAAGCTTTAGGAAGTCACAGAGAGGGCACTAGCGTTAGAAGCGCTTTATAGACCTAGATCCTGCCCTTACTGTGTAGCTTCAGAAAATAATCTAAAACTTTCTATATTTCAACTCATTCATTGGTAAACTGAAAAAATAGTTACCACTTCGACATGGTTGTACAGATAAAATGAGAGAAATTTATACGAATGCATCTTGATAAAGAAAGCCAATACACAGATACATAATGTCGTTACTCACTGTTACCTTCTATGCCTTTGTTATTGATGTTGTACTCTACTAGGCTTTGTGTCCCCTAGAATATGTGTTCACATTACTGGTAAAGTAACTTGAACTTTAAACTTTAAATATATTGCCAGATTCAAATGGGCTTTGCCAAGAATAAGGTTGATTTTATAATGGTCCTGTAAAATACTGACTATGAGAACAAGCTTCCTGAGAGAAGTAGCTTATAACAAATAAACAGAATGTATTTATATTGACACCTTACCAAGAACAACAGTTCTATTTTAACAGACTGTTGATTTCCTTCATAGCAACTATTCTCTACGTTTGCTGCTCCTCTTCTCTAGCTAACAGATATTTAATTTCATGTTGAATGGTCAGTTCCATGACATGAACTGATCAGTCTAAGTCAGGGGGTGTCCAACCTTTTGCCTTTCCTGGGCCACGTTGGAAGAATAATTGTCTTGGGCCACACATAAAATACACTCACACTAATGACAGCTGGTGAGCTAAAAAAATAAAAGAAAAAAAAGAAAGAAAGAAAAAGAAAGAAAGGAAAAGGTCCATGGATAATTTTCATAATGTTTTAAGAAAGTTTATGAATTTGTGTTAGGCTGCATTCAAAGCCGTCCTGGGCCACAAGTTGGACAGGCTTGCTCTAAGCCAGCACAGCAATCCCATTTTCCTTACAGAATAGCATGTAACCTTATCCTGATCAAGGATCTGTAAGGAGAAGTCTAGTGGATGACCGAGGATTTTGTCCTCTTTGATTTAAAAAGAACATAGATAAATAAAAGAGATACCAACATAGATAACTCTTTTGTTTTCTTTCATGTTTCCTACTTTGGTAATACGAACATGCTGGGATGTCTAAACTGTAGTAGTCAGCCATGAAAAGCAAACTGGGTGAGAATAGTAGGGGGAGGGGGTGAAAATAGAATGAGTCCTTGCTGACATTACTGAACTTCCTAACAGTTCTAGAACCACTGCATCCAAATGGGTTGTTAACAATGCAGTAAATGTTCTCTCATTTTAAGTTAATATTTTTTAGGTTTTCAGTTACTCATAGCTAAAATATCCTAATGCACCCACATACCAATTCTACTCATGCCCTCTAGAAATCTACTTGCCTGTTTTCACATAAACTTATCATATCTCTGCTTCTTTTATAAAAACATAAAATATTGTTAATGGAAGAGAATGAAAGCCTAGGCCACAGCACCGGAAAAGTAACAACTTCTTTTACTTCATGGGTCAGAAATAACAAAGCCTTGTTTTCCTCACTTCTGTACTTGGCCATTGCTGACTTCTCTGCTAGGAAACCCTTTCCCACTTTAGATGGTCTATGAGGGCTGTCCAGAAAAAATCCAGCCATAAATGCCTCTGTTGTTCATATTACATGGCTGGATCCCTTCCGGACAGCCCTCATACTTCTACTGATCCTCTGACTGTCAGCTGGAGATTTACTTCTGTGAAATGTTCTCCCAAGCAGAGTTAGATTGTTTCAACTTTGGGTTCCTACCTATACTTGTATAAACAGGTCTTTTCTTTTGGTAGCAGAAACAGAACACACACTCAAACTGGCTTAACCAAAATACTGAATTGCAGGCTCACGTAACCCTAAAGTCCAAGAACAGGAGACTGGCTTATCTCAAGGGTTCACGTGAGATTGTCAGAATTCCATCTCGATATTTCTACCTCACATTGCTCCTGTTCACTGTGTCGGTCCATCTTTAGAAAGGAGCTTTTTTCATGTGCAAAGATGATTTTAGAAAACTTCAGGTCTGATCCCCCCCCTTGCCCCAGATGCTCCAGTGGAAAAGTAAATACTTCTCTATAATCTCAACAAAAGTCTCAGGACTTGCTCCCGTTGGCCTGAGGTCATGTGTGCATGGTATGGCTATTGGTATGAAATACTCGTTAGCTTAGAAGTGAAGTTGGGAATGGGGACAGTCCCACACATATCCCAGGTACTGAGAAAAGGAAAAACATCAGTTTTTCAAAGGAATTCCTGAAAAATAGGAAAAAAAGGAGGACTGGAAGAAACCATACATCACCGAAACCACTACTCCATAACACCTGTATATACCACCACATTATACTCTATTTATTAATTTTTTTAAATATCATTTATTATATTCCAGACAGCAATGTTTCTTTCTTCATTAAGCTGCTCTCCTGAAAAGTAAGATGTACTCCTCAAAGACCATCTTATTCAAGACATTTTATACTCCCTCTTACAGCATAAAGCACTTTGTGCTATTATTACCTCTTTGGGGTTTTGTCACCTTACACCAAACTATGAGACCATCAATAACTGAAGCCCTGTCTTACTCTTCTTTCCACTTTTAAAACCTCGTACAATGTCAGCTTGGCACATAGCATTTGCTCACTAAATCTTTATTGGATGATGCACTAGTGCTCAAGAAGTCTGGGCAGAATTTGAGTTGTAGCTAGCAGTCAGTAAGCAAACTCACTATGTTAATCTCTAGATAATGGCCAATATGCATTCAGCAGCTTTTGTAGACCTCTAGCCAAAACAGATTCTGAGCAGAATGAAACCAAAAGCCTGAGCAGTGTAAAGTGGCCACCCACATGAAGAAGAGGAAGGAAGTAGAGTAGAGATATCACAGATGTAAAGTTGTGTTGCTAGTAACTTTAGCCAGAGTCACACATTGAACATGGGAATCATTTCAAACATTGAAGGCGATAGGACAGGAAAAGAGTGCTTTCAAAAAGGATGTTGTAACCATTCACCAAAAACAAAGAGGATCTTAACTCTCTGGAGAATGTAGGTCACAATTTGAACAAAAATAGAAATCTAAGCTCCTTGGACAAAGCCAGAGGCAAGCAGCCAACACACTAACATGAAAACCACTCTAACTTAAGTAAGCATCAGGAAATAGCATCATTTGGGCCTGGTTCCTGGCCAACCACAGGTCCCAAAGCTTAGCTCAGGCAGGAAACATCCCAGCCATGTTCTCTAACAGCTCAAGTCGGAAGCAGCAGCAGAGAAACAAACAGCTAACCCAGTTCTATGTTGAGAGATGAGATGAAATTTTGAGATCAAAACTTACAGTCCAACAAACACAAAAACCAAAACTAAAGGATAGGTGTGCCAGGTCAAGATTCCAAAAACACTGAGAAAGGGCCAGTGCAGAAAAATGAGTTGAAAAGAATCTTTAAACTAATTGTTTAGGTTTGTTGTTTTATATTTGTTTTTTGAGTAGAGTATTTCAACAGCTACTTTTCTAGCATGGGCTTTTGTTTTAACTTTTAAAGGTGTCAAATAGCATCTCTTTGGATGTTTGCATTCATTTAAATCCTTTAAAAAATAAAAATTTCAAGTAATCAAATGATTCTCTGATTTGAAGACTTAGAGATTGGAATCTATTATTTTTCCTTTATTTTCTATTATTTTCTATTTTTTCTATAAAAAAATCTATTATTTTCTTTATTTAGAAAGAAGCTATAGCAGTAAAAGATATAGGACATGAGAGAATCAAGAGTAACTAACCCATACCACCACAAAAAGAAATTATTATCCTTTTTCTTTTACCAACCCTTATATCCAAACCATGAAATGGTTTCCCACATACATTTTTGCTTCAGACGATGACACCTTATGGTCTATCATTCACTTAGTTCATGACATCACTTCCCTTTCTTGTTTTGCCTAAAGGTTATGATACATATTATTCATTGAATGTTGTTTTAATATTTCTATGGGAATAAACAGAAAGATGGACATATCCTGCCAGAAGAAGGTATATTAATCTGTATATTTACATTGGCCTTTTTGAAGAAACTTCCTGTCCCAGCCTCTGGAATACCATAATTCCACCATCACTACATTTTCCTAAAACCACAGCCCCATGACTTCAGGACACCCATGCCACCAGCACAGTGTCTCAATATGCTCAGCAAAGGACTCACTCCTGGGGATGGAAGAGGAAGGAGAAACAAGAAAACAAAAAAACATGCTAGCATACATGTTCTTTTAGTCATTTTCCATTAACTTTCTGTTTGTATCAGTATTTTACACCTAAAAGTTCATAAAGGGTGGGGACCTTCAATGTTTAGCTTGCTTTTCGAGTCATAAAACATCACAGTGAAAACAAACAAATGTTTTCCAGTTAATGGTCCCAGAGGGCACTGAACAGAACTCTTCTCAAGTCTCCTGAGGCCCATCTGTAAGGGAAAAAGACTGGGGTCATCTATTTTTCCAGTTTCCCATCTTCTCCCAAAAAAATGAAATAAAAAATATTGACCTCCTTTTACCCAAGGCAAACCCACGTCCTCTGACCGCCCTTCCTCCCTCTCCTCGTGCAGTCCTGTTACTCTCCACCCTGGTACACACACCTTCCCTAACAGGAGCTTGCTCTGCCTCTCACAAGTCCAGAAGCTCGGCCTGCACCCTGTGCTCTCCTCATTCTCTCGCCACCTTTGACACGCTATTCCTTCCACAAGGGAAACCTGGGCCTACCCCCTCTAGTAAGAACTGCTGAACTCCAACTTATTCTTTGGAGATGCCATTGGAATTCGTCTTGGAGAACTTCTGCATTCTTCTACCTACAGCATCAGGCACTCCCACCTCTGTGCCAATGGCCCTTTGTCCATGCCTCTGTATTATGATTTTCTATTTCTGCTCACGTCCCCAAATAGATTCATCAAAGATGTACCCTGACCGCCCTTACATCTTCATTGTCTAGGTCATAGTCTGGTAGTATAGTATACAAGATACTCTCTCTTTTTTTTTTTCCTTACAGGAAGAATTAATGAACACACAGAATGAATTTATTAAGTTGACAAAGAATGAAGGTAACATTTACTCTTGGGTCTGCATAATGCCTGTGGTGACAGACAGCTAAATGTTCATCAACCATCACGCTCCGTAGTACGGAGTTGCCATTGTAAAATGACCAACCTCTCAGGACTTACATTGCCCGGTTCTTATATTTAGGCAGAGCCTTGTGACCAGTTCTTACTGACAACATGAAAGCAGAATCAGATATGTCACTTTCAGAATAAGGCATTTAACAAAACAGGTGGGCCTTGTCCACTTTCTCATTTTCCATCTGCCACTTACAGCCAACAACTCAGAAGCAACAAGAAGTTGCTTTTGGTTCTTAGAATCTCCCCAGGGAGAAAAGCCAATCACAAAACAGAACTTCCCTTATTCGCCTGTTATTTTAGTGCAAATTAAAATTTTATTATGTTAAGCTACCATATTGGGAAAAATGAGAGGCAGGAGGTATTTGTTAAAGCAGCTAGCCTCCCTGCTATTAATATGCTTACCCTACAGCGAATTCTCCAAGGGACGCAGTGTCCAGCATAAAAGGCCATCCAACAATCTACCCTAACCTGTTTCATTGGAAAATCCCCAATTTTGTTTTGTTCAAGTGGTAGTCCTGGAAGTGACTAATTTAATAAGGGGTTCTCCAGCATGAGGTCTGGGGATAATGGCATTGCTCTTGAGAAAGATTATATTGGTATTAAAAAAAAAAAAAAGACACAATTAAGAAAACAACCTTGCTAGGGTTGTCATGTACGATGACCTTGGGTAGCATTAGTGACAAAGCCAATACACTGAGGACAGCAAAGAAAACAGATGGAAAGAAAAAACTATATCCTTTAGGAAGGCATTGGAACTCTGAATTCATCAACTCTGAAGCTGTCCCTGGTCTGGAAAATTTTATATGTCTGATAGCAATATTTGTACTTACTTTTAGTAGACTTTGAATTTCATTTTCTGTTTCTTACAAACAAGGCACCCTAACTGAAACAAATACTAAACTTATCATTTAAAAAATTGTATTTAACTCCAAGGTACCCTTAACTAAGCAATGGATTCCTTAAAGATGTTTTCTCATTTGTAAGGTTTAATGATGGGTATGTTTGCAATGCTATTGTGAAAAGAAATAATATGTTCTATGTAAAATTACCGTGTATGCTACAAAGTACAGGAAGAAACTTCTAACAATTCGTCAGGGGCCAGAGAGGTAACAGAAATAAATGAAATGTCCAGGACAATACATACTAACCTCATAGTTTTGTGCCCAAGTGTAATAATTACCTATTATTATATTGCATTATAAAAGACTGTGATGCCAAACAGAGCAATGAAAAGACTAGGTCCTATTTATTAACCAACTTTTTTAAACTGTGAAAGTTTCTGTTACTGTAAACCATTAGTAAGTATTCTATTCTATTCTTCTACAGTGTTATTAAATGCTCTACTCCATTGCATTCTCCTTATACCCAACCCCTCAAAATTCATATACATTTAAAATAGTAACAAAATTTCGGGGAAATAGTTTTAAATTGTGGCAGTTTTAAAACATAGGCCTAAATTTTTGCCATTCTTCCCCCTTAAGAACGGGCCCATGTCCCCTCTCTTAGATTCTGGTCAGGATTGTTTCTGGTTCAATGAATCAAGTATGGCACAGGGATGCCATGTGTCTCAGAAGGTTCAGTATTAAAAATCCACAATATTTCCACCTCATTGTCTTAGAACCCGTGATCTCTGGTCACTCTCATGAAGTGCTCCTTCATGGGACCCAGTCACTATGCTCTGAGAAGTCCAACCCACATGGAACCTGTGAAACTTCGTGTAATAGCAAAAAAACTATTCCCATGGGGTTGGTCTAAATGCCTGACCCACAAAATCTGTGCAGATAATGGCATGGTTGGTGTTTGGGCCACTAAAAGTTTTCTACACAGCAATATATTAGGAAAACACAAATTTTGTCTCAAGTTACTTGTTCAATTAAATACTACATGGAAAAAATTATAAATGTATTCATTAATTGAAGTTATTAGATTTCCTGATTTTGCTCATAGAATCAGAATTCAAAAACTGCATGAAACTTTTTATTATTCAGAAAGAAGTATCTAATTTAAATCATTAAGAAACTAGAATCTAGGAAAGATGACACCAAATCTCTCACACTATGCAATAGTAGCTCTATAGAAAACAAAAGTTTGACAGTCAACCTGGATTTGATTGTAAAATAAGAATAAAGCTCTTTTAAAAGAGAATTGTAGGGGAGAGAAGACAAGATGGCCACTGGAGAGGAGGTTCCTAAAGCCTCTCCCAGAAAACACAATTGAACGGCCATCCAGGAGCCAAGAAAGCGGACCCTGAGTGACAAACCGGCTGCTGAGAAATCCACAAATCGCAAGTAAACCTGAAGGCTGGCGAGAAAGGGGCGAGTCGGGGAGAGGGAAGGGAGCAGAGACGGACCACGCGGGACGCGATCCCTGC
>PVJL010014131.1:0-29283 GCA_004026885.1 Lyroderma lyra | reverse complement strand
CGCAGCTCCGAATAGTCAGCAGGGATCGCGTCCCGCGTGGTCCGTCTCTGCTCCCTTCCCTCTCCCCGACTCGCCCCTTTCTCGCCAGCCTTCAGGTTTACTTGCGATTTGTGGATTTCTCAGCAGCCGGTTTGTCACTCAGGGTCCGCTTTCTTGGCTCCTGGACGGCCGTTCAATTGTGTTTTCTGGGAGAGGCTTTCTTCTCTCCTACATTATTTCTTATGGGAAAAATTTTTTTGGTCTTCAGTGTCATGACTTCCATAATTAATTAACAATGCATAATGAGGTACTACAGTATATTCATGAATTTATTTCTAGATTCTCAATTCTATTCCATTGGTGTGTTGTTTTCTGCCAAAACCATGGTGTTTTGGTTATTGTTGCTCTGTAGTGTAAATTAAAGTCAGGGAGTATGTTACTCTAGTCTTGTTTTTTTTTCATAGGATTGCTTTGGTTATTTGGGGGTCTTTTCAGATTTTGATGATATTTTTGTTCTATTACTTGAAAAAAATGCCTTTGGGATTTTGATGGCAATTACGTTAAATCTGTATAATGCTTGGGTAATATTGCCATTTTAACTATGCTTATTCTTCCAATTCATGAAATGGGTATGTTTTCATTTTTGTGTCTACATCAATTTCTTATAATATTGTATAGGTCCTTCATATCCTTTTTTTTTTTTTTTTCTGTTTTGGTGGTTCCCTGGCTGGGAATCAAACCCAGACCACGGCATTGAGAGCGCCGAAGCCTCGCCACCACACCACCAGGGAACCCCCTCCTTCACATCCTTTTAAAAATTTACTCCTAGGTATTTTATTCTTTTTCTTACAATTGCAAAAGGAATAGTTTATTTCATTTCTTTTCCTGAAATTTCATTGTTAATTCATAGCAGTGGTCCCCAACTATTTTCCACTTGTGTAACTTTTTTCTGTAAATTGTGCCACTTGTTTTTAAAACAGTTGTTTTTAAATACTGACACTTTTGTTCAGTGCCTACCTTAATGTAAAATAGTGGAAATGAGATAATAAGTTAGAAAAGAAAAATTATTACTATAACACTAAAAGTACAAACCACAGATTTAATTTTATATTTGTAACCGTTAAATATTGGTAATGATGATTAAGTATTTAACAAACTTTTAACTTATTATTAATAAATTTCTGTTATCTGAAAAGTCTGTAATAATTGTTATGCAGATCACTAGCTAAATGACACACTGTTATTGAGATTGTTGAGCTTGCTTTGAGGCACTTAGTTTCTTGAAATTAGGCTCAAAAGATGCAAGATGCAGTCTTAAATCCATACTTGCATTAGGCTTGTTGCGATACTTATTTTTTATGAAGGTTTAGGAAGAAAAAGCTCTCTCCACTAGTTCAGTATTAGTAAATGGCAAGAGGTATTTGAGTGCCTTCTCACTGAGGTGTTCATATTCCTCACTGACATCTGCCCATAGGTAAAAAGATGCTTTTTCAAATATCAGAATTTAAAAGAATTGGTTGAAAGTTCAATTAACTGCTCTTTATCATTGATTCACAGTTTATCTTCTTTGAAGAATTCTTCATTGAAGGTATCTGCAATCCAGCTGTATTCTTTTCCACCTTGAGGGAAGTACTTATAAAAGGACACTTTAAGACCCTCCAAGTGTCTTACAATATTCTCTTCCATGTTCTGTGATAAGTGCAAGTCATTCTCAGATAAGCTGTGCAGTTTCAAAAACTTCAGGCTGACATCTTTCAATACATGCTTTCCAAAAGCCCAAGTTTTTAGTCATTGACTCCATTTTTTCAGTTACTAGAAATATAGTTATTGAGCTGTTTTGAAGTCCCAAAATGAGTTTGCTTCTAGAAAAATATCTGATAAATAAGCAAGACTTTGAAGCCAATCGCTGTCCTGAAACTTTGAAGCATGAGGGAAATGATGGTCGTCAAAAAATACATGGACTTCATGTCTAAGTTCAAACATCATGTAAGTACTTTGCCATGAGATAGTCACCTCGCCTCCAAATGCAAAAGAAATGTGCTGTGAATACTGTTCATATCTTCACACAGTGCTTTAAACAATCTGGGGTTTAATGGTTGTGACTTAATAAAACGTACAACTTTTACAGCTTCATCAAGGACATCTTTCAGTTCACTAGGAAAAGGCTCAGATGCAAGACTTTGTCTATGAATGCGGCAGTGACTCCATTGTACATGAAGAGTTACTTCTTTAATTTGGCCACATAGGCCTATGAAACAACCTAACATAGGCTTGCCTCTGTCAGTGCATATACCACAACAATACCCTTTTCAATGAAATAAGCATTGATTACATTAAAAGTATCTGCCTGTGGTATGCTCTGCCAATGGGTAACAAAGCAACAGAATTTCCTCAATTTCATTTCCTACCAAGTACCTTGTGATGATAAGCAAAATAGATAAATCAGCAACATTTATACTTTCATCAACCTGGATGAAAAATAATTTACTTTTTCTAATTCTATCTACTACCATAGCTTCAACATCATCAGACATTTCCAAAATTCATCAAGACACTGTGTTGTGTGAAAAAGAGATAGTATTGAATTTGCAGACATGTTCTTCCCCAAACATACAAAAAACGGTATCCTTAATACAAGGAGAAATTAAATCCTCAGCTATGGTGTAATTTTTAGCACATTTAGCTATACGATAAGCAATACAGTATGAAGCCTCAACTACATTCTCATTGTCTTTCTTTTCTGATGTCATCTATAAAGTAACAGTTGAATACTTTTTTAAGAGCCAAAAATAATACATTTCTTTGTTTTTATACATGGGATATTTAGTTTCTAAATGTCACATGAACAGAGAGGGTTTCATGCAACCATTGGACAATATTTCTCTACATACAACACACATAGGCTTAGGACAGTCATCATTCCCTACAAATGAAAACCCATATTCAATATATTCTTCAGAGTATTTTCTTTTCTTCTGTGTAGTATCTGAGGCATACACCTTTTTACTATCTCCCAGTGTGGGTGTACTCGTAGCTGCAGACACGTGCTGAGAAGTGATTGGTGAAGGGTTATAATCCACATTAAGTTTTGGTTTTTTAAATGTCCCTGTTTTCAACCACTGATCCATAACTGACACACTTAAAAATCACTGACAATAGTAACTGAAACTATGTTAAAGAAAAAAACTACTTGAAAAGAATCACAAATAAAGAAAAAGCACTTACTTTTACTCAGTCAGTAACTAAATTGATCAAACTGTGGTCATAGATGTATTTATATGTCTGAGAAGTTCTAGAAACATTACATATAGAATATTCTGAAATTGTGCATAATGATTAATAGAAGAGTGGTTTGTGGGTAGGGTTCATAGCCACATCCTCACCAATCATAATTTGGTAATGTGATCTAATTTTTTGTTTTTGTTTTGTTTTTTTTTTTTTTTGCTTTTTGGTATGTGGGTAGCTCCCTGATTGGGAATCGAACCCAGGCCGCAGCGCTGACAGTGCCAATGCCGAAGCCCCAAGCCACTACACCATCAGGGAACTCCCATGTGATCTAATTTTGGTCTCCATTATTGGTGATTCACACTTAACATTTATTGTTCCATAAGTAATATTTTGCATTTCTTTACTCTAGTTGTTTTTTTTCACCATTACTGATTATTATTTTTCACATATCCCTGAATGGCCTAGCATGTAACCCCAGAGGTATGTGTACCACCACTGGGGAACTGATGGTATACAGCAGTGGTTCTCAACCTGTGGGTCGCGACCCCTTTAGGGGTCGAACGACCCTTTCACGGGGTCGCCTAAGACCATCGGAAAACACCTATCAGATATTTACATTACGATTCATAACAGTAGCAAAATTACAGTTATGAAGTAGCAATGAAAATAATTTTATGGGGGTCACCACAACATGAGAACATGAGGAACTGTATTAAAGGGTCATGGCATTAGGAAGGTTGAGAACCACTGGTATATAGAAACACAATGAATTTGTGCACATTGATTTTGTATCCTGCAACTTTATTGTATTTGTTTATTGTTTCTAATAGTTTGTTGGTGAAGTCTTTAGGGTTTTCTATTAGTTCAAACACCCACTGTCATGCGAGGTCTGAATATTAAGTTGGTGAACTCATCCTAGAAAAAGTGCTATATAACTCATTGCTGAAAATCACTATGGTCACCTTTGAAGTGCTCTTCTTGGGAAGCTATGCACCAATGCCAGTGCCTAGTCCACCCTTCAAAGCAATTTGGAACTCTTTTTCTGGAAAGACCTTTAGAGCTGTGGTCATATGATACTGGATGTCCAGAATGTCATCAAAATGTCTTTTTAAAAATATTTCTATTACCTTCGAGTAAAGAAAAAGGTCATTGAGGGCCAATCAGGTAAGTAGGAAGGGTGTCGCAATACAGTTATTTGATTACTGGTTAAAAGCTCCCTCACAGACAGTGCCTTGTGAGCTGGGACATTGTCATGATGTAAGAGCCATGAGTTATTGGTGAAAAGTTCAGGTCATTTTCATCTTTTTCACGCAGTCTTTTAAGCATTTCCAAATAGTAAACTTGGCTGAATGTTTGTCCAGTTGGTATAAATTCATAGTGAACAATCCCTCTGATACCAAAAAAGGTTAGCAACATTGTTCTGACTACTGATTTGGACTGACGGAACTTTGTGGTCATGGAGAATTGGTGACTTCCACCATACACTTTGATGCTTTGTTTCAGGGTCGTATCAGTACACCCATGTTTCATCACCAGTGATAACACGGCCCAAAACATTGTCTTACTTCTCCAAAAGGTCTTGGCAAACTTCGACTCTCTTTTGCTTTTGCTCATCAGTGAGCTGCTTTGGGACCATTTTTGCACACATCTTTCTTATGCCAAGATTTTCAATGAAGATTTTCCTTATTATGTCTCTATTGATTTTTACTTGGTCTGCTATTCTTCTCACAGTCAGTTGATGATTTTGATGCACAATTTGATGAATTTTTGCAATGTTTTTGTCCGTTCTGCTCATTACTGTCCAACCTAACCTCTCTTCACTAGTGTTGCTTTCTCTCCCCCTCTGAAAAACATTAAACAATTTGTACACTGCTATTTTCTTCATGGCATTATCCCCATGAACTTGTACTAACATGTTCCTGATTTCGCTTCCACTCCTGCCAAGTTTCACAAAAAATTTATGTTTGTTCCTTGCTCTAATTTCAAGTTCCAACATTCTTGTGATGGCACACAAAAACATGTAACAACAATAACGAACATCAATCAGAAAGAAACTGCCGCACGTTGACATGAACAGAGCTGTGAGACATGGATGTACAAGGTTATGAAACCTTACCAAGTGGTTTATACAGTGCTGCCAATGTAAGTGCACAGTGGCAAGTTTGCTAACTCAATTGTCAGACCTTGTATATTCAATATGAACTTCTAGCACAACCACTCAGTTCTTGAACTGCAGAGTTCTCCATTAAGTAGATATTTCACTCCTGGAAATAAGCTGGGGGATAATTATGACATTTTTTTCTGGTACCACAGACACATCAAAAGTAGATGCCTTTCTCTGGGAAATAAGCAAAAGGATTATTATGACATTTTTTTGGGATCCCAGAAATAACACTATACCTAAAAATGTTGTCAACTTCTGTCTTCATGTGTTATAGCCCAATGTATATATATATATATATATATATATATATATATATATATATATATATATAGAGAGAGAGAGAGAGAGAGAGAGAGAGAGAGAGAGAGAGATATCAAAAAGGAGAATCGGCATCCTTGTTCCCTTCTATGAAGGTGAAATAAAGCAGCAGCTGCACATACTCACACACATCAATGGTTCTTCAGTCATCCTCCCCAAATACTTCTTTTGTTGTTGATCATTTCCAGCAATAATAATAGGCATTTGCTACCAAAGAAGTGACATTACAAACAAGATATTTTTAATAGGCATATAAATTCAGAGATACTATAATTTGAAAAAAGAACTGTTTTTTTCTCAATGGCTAAGTCTAAACAACTAGCCTTTATTCTGCCTCTAAGTTAAAGAGCTAAAGTATGCAGAAGTAAATCTGCTAATCCAAGTATTTTCATAAAATAAAGTTATACGAGACTTGGTATATAATACGTAAAAATCTACTGTATTAAAATTCACAAATAAAAAAATTAAATTTATGATAAATAATGTTGTATAAATGATCAGGCTTCCCAGGAATAGCTCACTAAATTTCAACACTGCCAACAGTGGCAGCAAGCCATCCAGGTCCTTCTCCTGAATGCTCGTTTTCAGCCTTGCCCTTACCTAAGAATTGCCAGTGAAGCAGCAGCCAAAGTATTACAGTTCCCCATAAGGACAAGTAAAACTCCAAGTATCAGACACAAGGTCAGAATAATCAACTCCTGGAGAATCCTGTATTCCTTTTTGAAGAAAAATGTTCCACCAACTATCCTAAATTAGTAGTACAATCAATTTAACAGCAGCTCACTTAGGCAATTAATTTTCTAACTTACCCCCAAAGAATTTGCTTCAATAGCAGTCTGAACTCCTGTACATCCATAAGCCAACTCTTCAGTAATTAAACAGGTATCAAAAGTTCCAAGTCCAAGACCCCCTACAGTATCAAAATATTTTAAGAGTTCATTTTAATGAACTGAAATAAAAGTGAACTATTTTAATTACTTCTAATATCTGTACCCAAGAAACTTAAATGTGTTTTGGCTAGCACAGTAATAAATTATGTTTCTCTAAAATAAGTTTTAAAGGGGTCACATTAGGTGGTGAACATATTATGCATCAAGTTGACAATGCACTGTGGAATTAATTGTATGCCTGAAACCTATGTAATCCTTGCTAACAGATGTCACCCCAATAAGTCTAACAATAAAAATGAATTAAAAAAAAAAATTAAAAAAAAAAAAAAATAAGTTTTAAAAATTTCAAAAATTCTCTTGCTATTGACAATCTAGACCTGTCTTCCTGTTTCAACTTGATTTTGAAAAAATTGATTCAACTCTGAGGAAAGGAATGAAAGCCTCACAGAAAAAAATAGTCTTAATAAAATATAAAATCAAAGTAGAATTAAAATGCAACAAATTGATTAACTGTAGAGAGAGAAGTTACGAAGGTTTAGGATCAAGTTAAGATGGAAAAATGCCTGTTAATATTGAGTACAAAGCTTCTAAAAGCAGGCAAATACTGAAGCTGCAACAGAAAGACTAAGTCATCATAACAGCATAAAATATTTTAAAGAATGACTAGAGTTTCACAATGTTTCCTCATATTCACTGGAGAATTAAAAATGTGAAGAAAGCTTACCACAGTGCTCTGGAATGTGTGTATTCATTAAACCAAGTTCCCAGGCTCTTTTAATTAGGGGAACAGGGTACTAAAAAGCAAGAAAAGAAAAAGGCCAGTTATACTTAAAAATCTTAGATAATTTGATGATATAGTCTTGTCAAAAAATGTAAAAGATTCTCCTCTCTTTAAAATGCACACACCTACCTCGCCAGTTTTATCATATTCTGCAGCAACCGGGATTATCTCCTCCTTGGCAAATTTACGAGCAGTAGCTTGAAATTCTTTTTGCTGTTCAGTGAATTCTAAGGGAAAGTTATTTAGAAAACATTAAACTAGAACAATGACTTGAGGAAAAAAGACCTATGGCATCCACTTATAGTGGAAATTTTAACCCTCAATTAACCAGAAATCCAAGACTACAATGTACTTTTCAAATAATTAAGATTTCACTGTACAATATAACTAATTTATGACAGAGAGGAGCAACCAAATGGTGGGTATGAGAGAGAAAAACTCTGAAAAACTCCCTTGGAGATGACAACTACTAAAATATCTATAACTCAATTAAGGATTCTCTACGAAACGCACTATCACAGCTAAGAATTATGTTCCTGGCGTTAAAGTAACTGCAGGTGGGCAGAGGGTTAAATGAAGCAGAAATGAAAGGGTAAGTGTAGAGATGGCAGCTGTGTGTGGGGTCCCTGCTTGGAACTCTACCGCTGGGGCAGGGAGCAGGAAAAAGGCAGCTGGAAAGTGCTTCAGACCTCACTTGGTCCTTGGGTCAGAGGAAAGGAGGTCCAGAGTAGGGGGTGTGATTACTGCAACCATCTTACTTTGGCCCCCAGAAGGTGCTGACTGGGCTTGCAAGACGCAGTGGCCGGACTTCACTCCGGTTCCCCAAGGAGAGGAACTGACAGAGTGGTGAGGAGCCACAGTGCAAATGCTCTGGCCGGAAAGGAGGAGGAGAGAGGGGACTGTGTGCACATTTCTAGGTCCACAACCAGCATAGTCTGAAAGACCAGCATATAGGACAGCTGATCTCTCCCCCACAGACCTCTGCCTGCCCAGTGTCTGCAGCAATCACCAAAGAAACTTCAGTAGCAAGTGTCAGGTTAAGGAGCAGAAGATCTACAGAGAGGCTGCCAGAATGAGAAACCAGAGGAAGGGAGCTCAAAAAATCTGAACAGATAGACAGAAAAAGTAAGAGAGAAAAAAAAAAGTTAGCATATTTTGGGAGGGAAGCTAACTATAAGGTGATGGAAAGAGAAGTCACATTAGGTGGTGAACTTATTATACAACAAGCTGACAATGCACTGTAGAATTGTATGCCTGAAACCTGTGTAATCCTTGCTAACAGATGTCACCCCAATAAGTCTAACAATAAAAATGAATTAAAAAAAAATTAAATTTCTAAAATCCCAAGTAGTGTATGTTCATAAAAATACAATATTTGAAAGATACAGAGAAAATAAAATTTAAAAATTCTTAATCTGTATGTGACAAACTGGATAAGATATTAATCATATCAAACCTAAAATAATCTGAATTAAGATCCAGTGCCCCAAACTACTGTCCTCAGAATGCTTGAAAAATTTTCATTTTATTGTATTAAAAAAAAAACTTTATAAAGAAGCTAACAATTAAAAACCAAAACAAAATATAACTCTAGAGAACTTTGAGTTGTTATTTGTACCTGAGTCTGAATTAAATACCTCATCTGCCTTTTAACTATTTTCTGAGACCATGTGAACTGAGAAAACAGGTTTTTAACTAGAGAAAAAGTAGTAATTTTGAAGTAAGAAGCATGTAAGGAGGCAAAGGATGCTAAAGATAGATTAATATTTCAAATTTTTTGCCCGGGATCTTCATTTTAAGGAGGAAAGAAGAATGACAACTATATTCCTTTCCCCTTCGACATCACAGGCTCCCTAATCCCAGAACATCTACTAGGACCAAAACTGCTGTTCAGATATATTATGGCCAAAACAGGTTTTGGCTTATTAGCAGACACCTAGCACGGTCCACCTAAGAAGTGTTTAAGAAATATTTGTTGCATTCAAATTGCTAAATTGAAGATATTCATATGTATCAATAAATCTGTTATTTAATTAGGGGTACATAGTGAGAAAGCAAGGTAGAAATATAGTATCTGTATGCTGCTAACACAGATCTATGTGTAGGGCAATTATGCTGAAGAAGAAAACAAGATCAGGAAGACTGGGGGTGACTAACTTGAACAGTCTGTGGATAGTGACCATAATCACTGATAGACATTACTAAGTTTGTTGGTAAACATATTCCAGATAAATATATTTAGACAGCTGTTTAAAGTCAAAAGACACAACAAAACATATACCAAAACTAAATCCGAATCGTGGTTCACGTTGCAGGGCAGCTTTTGTATGTTGTGATCTCCAGTCAAAACGAGAAAGACTTCTCAGGACCTGTAAAAAAACAATATTATTAAAATAAAGTTGATAAATTAAAGATTAATCAAATAAGAGAATACTGACAATTATGAGTACAGCAAACTTACTCAAGAGCATAATTATTTTAAGTCATTACATAAGAGTCTTAACTATAATTTGATTTCTATATTAAATGAGCCAATTACTAGATATTTGAACACCTATCATTGAGTAATTTTTTTAAGCAATAAGAATTAAATTAATCAGTAGTATTTGTACTACTAAAGTGAAGTGTTTCCAAGCCAAACAGCAGTCAGGAAGAGCAGCAGACTTAGGACCACTATTCTGGAATTCAAACCCCAAGCTCTTAAACATTTGTGATTGCGGAATTGAGGTATGGGCAACAATATGATGGTATTGTATTGTTGCACAACTTGGATACTGTCTCTGTGAGCCTTCCAGTGTGCCTCTGGGAATCTTGGAACATCTCATTTTTAAGATAACTCACTCTAGTTGACAAAACAAATTAACCTAAAACCATGTTCTATTTTCCAAGACTCATTTTCTGCTGTTGTCTGTAAGCATTCCTAAAATGTTCTAAGATGAGAGTCAGCTATGAACACTATGGCAGCTACCAGTTTTGTAAATAAAATTTTACTGGAACACAGCCACACCATATTGTCTATTGCTGCTTTCAAAGCATAGTGTGTAGTTGCCCCAGGGACCACAGGGTCCACAAAGCCAAAAATACTATCTATATCCCTTTACTTTATTAAGTTAGCAAATTCTGTTCTAAACTATTAAGAGACTACTTATCCTAATATCTGAAATAAATGCACATTTCTCCCAAGGAGACAAATGGTCAACAGATAATTTCCTCAAAAAATGAAAAGAACTACCATAAAACCCAGCAATCCCTCTTCTGAGTATCTACCCAATACATTTGAATTGAGAACCCAATCCATAAAGACATATGTTTCCCTATGTTCACTGCAACATTATTCACAGTGGCCAAGACATGGAAACAACCAAAGTGTCGTGCGACAGATGACTGGATAAAGAAGCTGTGGTGCATATACACAATGAAGTATTACTCAGCCATAACAAAAGATGAATTACTGCCATTTGTAACATAAGGATGGATCTTGCGATTATCATGCTAAGTGAAATAAATCAGAAAAAGTAGAGAACCATGACTTCACTCGTGTGGGATATAAAACTGAATGCAAAAACAAACAAGCCAAAGAAACAAAGAAACAAAAACTCAACAGACACACAGAACAGTGCAGTGGTTATAACAGAGTGAGAGGGGAGAGAGGGTGGCAGAGGAGGGAAAGTGGGGTCAAATATATATTGATGGAAGTAGAACTGACTTGGGGCGGGGGTGAACATAAAATGTGATATAGAGATGATGTATTATAGAAATGTACACTTGAAACATAATTTTGCTAACCAATGTAACCCCAATAAATTTAATAAAAATCAGTGAAAAAAATAAAATTTACGAAATGTTTACATATTACTTTTCAAGAAAACATTTTCTTAAAGTACACAGGTAAATACAACCAGAGAAAAATGCCCATCAACCTGTTAATTACGTAATAATGTTAGTCACCTAACTAAAGAGCTGGCTTAGTAGACATCATATATAAAAATAGTGTATCATTTGGATTTTGTATTGCTGCATTTGTGTTTAGATTCTGCAATACTTTTGAGACCTTGCATCCACTACAAACTTCTTGCAGCCTCTTTTCAAACCTGAAAAATGGGGCTAATCTTACTGGATAATTTGTTGATATGACCAAAACAAGATAATGTCTTGGAAGCTTAGTGCTATGTAAATACTGATTTATTCCTTTGATCTCTCTACCCAGAACAGAATTCCAAATCTCCAAAAGACAGCAACTTTAATCAAGGATCAACTCTGCAATAACACCACAACTATAATTAAACTCAACAGCATATTTCTTAGGAATATAGTAAAAGTTTTAGTTTTATAGGAATGTCAAAGAAGAAATACAGCGGTGTAAGTTTCCTGGATGGGGTTTTCCTATATCCTTCCTTGGAGAGGCTGAGAAGTCTGTATTTTTCCTGGTGTCAGAATTAAAAATCACTTTTGAAATCTCCCAATTTCTGCCTCCAGAGCCCAGTGATTTATATAGTCATGACAACTATGCAGCAATAATCCATTAAATTATTGTAAATTCTAAAACTGTTTTAGTAAAAGATGTAACTTTCTTAACTCAGTTATAAATGACATTTAAATGGCAGTCCTGTGAGAATGTATCAATATTTAAGATAGTGCCTAAGACAATTCAGAATCTGTAGGACACAACATTAGAATATACAGACAAGCTTTAAGAAAATTTTGTAGTAGGGTTCTCATTACTTTTTTTAAACATATGTAACATAAGTATCCTCCATATTAGAAAACCAAAAGAATATTAAACATATTAAGTATCCCAAGGAGTAGCTGCTCCATTTTTCTTTTCTCACAATTTCACAGTCTTCCAGAAGACTGAGTTTAGCACTTTCCAGTACATATCAATGGCAGGATGACATTTACCGTATTTTGCTGGGTATAACGTGTACTTTCTTGCCCAAATTTGTGAGGGAAAAATAAGGATATGCATTATACATAGGTAGTACTAATTCTATATTTCCATAAATGATTTCAATTCTTTTACTTATGCTTATGAGTTAAAAATGTAACTCTAAAAATCAATAGCAATATCCATAGGCAAAATAATACCCTGGAATATAATTGGGCTTTTTAATTGCTGAATTTATTTGTGTGACACTGGTTAGTAAAAATTGCATAGGGTCCACGTGTACAAGTCTACAATATATCATCTATGTGTTGCATTATGTGTTTACCACTAAGAGTCAGATCTCCTTCCATCAGCATATATTTTGATTCCCCCTCCCTCTTCCCGCATCCCTCCTCCCTTATCTTCAGGTAAGCACTAAACTTTTCAGTGTACATGAGCTTTCCTTTCCTTGTTGCTTTTACATTCCACATGTTAAAAAATAAATGCTAAAATTCCTTTATAGTACAAAAAACAAATACCTAAATATAAACAAAAATTTGGATTAAAAAATTAAAACAGATTTTTTCCCCCTAAAAATTTGGCCAAAAACGTGGGTGTGCATTATACACAGGAAAATACGGTACTTTAAGATTTACTTCGTGGGGCTGGGGATAGAAACTGGATAGACGTTTTCTCCAAGAGCTATTATCACTGTTCAATAGGAACCAGCTGGGTTCTGAGACCTTACTGAATTCAGAGATAGGTTTACTTATGAAAACAGTGGGATTCCCATGAGAAATACTTGGAGCATTCCCAAGCCAGAGAAATAAAAAGAATATTCCAAAAAGTAGACGCCACTATATAGGGAGCAGGGGCCAAGAGGATACAGGAAAGTCAAACCTGGGATGAGAGAAGAGGGGGTGGGCATGTAAACCAGGGCAAAGTCCTGGAGTCCAGACCTGCAGCCATCGGCAGGCAACCGAAGGCCGAGGCACCCCGAGGTAGGCCCGCTCCTCATCACGGCTTCCTACGCGACCTGGCCAAACCTACGTTCTGCCCATGCCCCACTCCCTAAAATCCCCCAAATGCTCAGCTCCTCCCAGCCCTGCTCTCCCTCTCACCAGGTAGCTTCGCCTAAACAAGGTTGCCATGTTGACTCGCGGTCCGACTGCTCACTGTCCAGTGTTAGGAGGAGTCCAGGCCGTGGCTCCGTGGTGCGTGCCTGTAAACCTGGCCCCGCCCACCAAAATGGACGTGAGCGGGGTGGGAGGGGGCGGAGTAACCGAAACTAAGGGTGTGAAGGAAGTTACTACGGGGTTGTGTGCTTGCTGTAGCACAGGGCTTGTTCGTTTGGTGACTTCGCCTGGCCTCTCCCCGCAAGCTGGGGAAGGGTTTTGACCCGTTCCTCCGGCATCACTTGTCCGGTGTTGGTCCCCGAACAGGCTTAGCTTACATCTGGTTCCGAGATCAAAGGACGCACCCTCATAGGGGGAGCGGAGGCTGCGGCGCAGGAAAAAGCCCAGAAGGCAGAACAGCTGGGGACACGGGGCGGAAAGGGCGGGCACGCACCCAGAGGGCGGCGTGGGGCAGGCCGGGAGGTGGGGCGGTGCGGCGCGGGACAGAAGGGGAACTGGGTGAAAGGGCGAGGTCTCTGGGAAAGCTTTAGAGCAAAGAATTCTCCCTGAGCTTCAGTCTTGACCCACACATCCCTGTCAAACCGCTTCTGCTTTAAGGAGTCAAAGTAGTACACTTTGTTCTCTAACGCTGGAACTAAAGTGCAAGGATGTTCTATTTCAGCAAGTTTATTTAGGGGAATTTAGTCACTTAGGTAAATTCAACCTTTCCAAATATTACCAAGGCTATTTATTACTACTGCCCACGTGCCTGGATGTGGAGTGTGTCCTTGGAAATAAAGGTGCAAGATGAGCCTATCTTAAATCTTCTAGCTCAGCGAATAAATGTTGGAAGTGAATGTCTGCCTGAAGAATTCTGCTTAAAATGCCTCTCCCTTCCAAGTAGACCCGGAGTTCTGAGATGATAACTGTGATGTTACAAAGCTTGGGGACTTGTAAAGCTAAACAAATTTGAGTAGCTCTTTGTGAAAGCTAATAAAAACCCAAATGAAAGCCAGAGGTTTAGTTTAAATGCTGCCCATAATCCCCGTGACTTTTCATTTTTCTTTCTGCCATCCTAGGTTGGGTACTCATGACTCACCCCTAAATCTTGTTATTAATTTAACAAATCTTTTTTGCTTAGTCAAGGCCTGCTACAATCTCATTCTAATTTAGCTGTTTAATTCCTTATTCTGGTATCGTGCTCCCCTACAAGAACCTTCCACTCTGTCCTCTGGGAATTTACAATATGTTTATTCAGACTAGGTAGAAGCCAAATGCTAAACGCTAAACAATTAAAAGTATTAGGGAAATTAGGAAAAGAACTCTGCCCTGCAGCTAGCAAAAAGGCCTTAAAAAAGGTAGGTAAAACACAAAATGGACAAAGTTGGCTGGGGTTTGGCTACACATGGCTTCTTTTTCCAGTTTCTTATTCTGAACATTTTAAACCCAAAAGAGGAACAAAAATAGTACAAAGTTACCCATATGCACATCACTTGGATTTTAAAAAGTTATTACTTGTTATATTTGCTTTATTCATATGTTTGTATGTATGTGTTTGTTTTTGTTTGTTTTTGTCAGAAACATAAGTTGTAGACATTAAGACACTTCACCTCTAAATACTTTAGCGATACATCTTCGATGAGGACATCGTTCTACATAACCACAAAGTATCGCACCTAAAAAAATTAACAATTACCATATTTTTCCATGTATAAGACAATAGTTTTGTCTAAAATTGTTAGACCAAAAATTGGGGGTCGTCTTTTACATGGGAATAACAGATTGAGAGGGTTTCTTAATGTTGGGTTAGAAAAGTAGGTGTTGTCTCATACATGGAGGTGTCTTATACCCAGAAAAATACGATATGATTTAATATTCAGTAAATATTTAGATTTCCCCAGGTGTTCCTACCATGCCTTTTGTATGTACATCAAGGTCCTCAGATAATGTCATTTTGTTATAATGTTGATGATAGGAATTTAATTCTTGTTTATATCAATTGATCTATGGTAAATTGCTTTTGTATACATCATTTCAATGAAAAATCCTGTTAATTGAAACAAACTACTTACTGTAGTTTGTTTTTGCACCAGGATTGCCTATTGCAGTTGAGTTTTTCTTTGGTCTCTTTTAACCTAAAACTTTTAATCTGCTCCCTTTACTCCACACCCCCCACCCAATAATTTTATTCCTTTTAAAGAAAACAAGCCAGTTGTCCTGTAAAATATCTGAAATCTGAGTTTTCTGATTTTATTTTTGCTTCTAGACCTTGTATTTTCTATGAACTGCAAGTTACTATATGCTTCAGTCAGTAGTTTATATTAAACATATTTGGCAAGGATATTTCCAAAGTCTTTGGAATATATTCCTAAGCCATACTGTGTAATTTATGTTACAAAGGTGGACTGATACATTTTGCCACCACTGTAATCTTTTTTGTTACATTAGACATATCTGGATATGCCTGGTTCTGTGTAGTTACATGGTATCTCCTCTCCATTATTCTTGACCTTGCTCAAGCAAATGCTTACATCTTTCACTCAGTGCACATCGAAATGGAAGTGTGTTCAGATGTTTGGTTCAAACAATGTGCTGTTACTGAATTCTTAACAGCAGAAAAAGGTCTTCCAGTTTTTTGGAAATGTTTGAAAAACAAGGTCAGGACTTCTTAAAGAAGGTCATTATAGGTGGTGACACTTGGGTCCACCATTATGATGCCAAGAACAAAAGACAGTCCATGGAATACCGCCATAAGGGATCACCTTCACCAAAAAATTTAAAACTCGGGCCTCAGCTAGGAAGGTCATGTTGACTGTTTTTTGGAATTCTGAACATGTTGTTTTTGCAGATTTTCTTGAAAAAAGAACAACAATAAACTCTGAAAGTTATGTTGAAACTCTGACTGCATTAAAAGAAGAATAAAATGGATTGGAATAAGGAATACAACACTTCCTCAACATGACAACACCAGGCCTCAGACAAGTGCAGCAACAAGAGATACAATTCCATGCCTGGACTTTTCAGTGCTGCTGCATTCACTGTATAGCCAAGATCTGGCTTCTGGTGATTTACACATATTTCTAAAACTAAAGGAACACTTGAAGGGCCAGCACTTCATCTGTGATGAAGAGGTGAAGTCTGCAGTGAGGAAATGGTTGCAAGAACAAAACACTAATTTTTCTTTTTAAAGAAAGGATTTCAAAAACTAGTGCACCATTGGCAGAATTGTATTGAATTGTATGGTGATTTTATGAAAGAATAATTATCCAACTTTGAAAACAAATGCTGTAGGTATATTTCTTTTTTATTTCATTAAAATATCTTTTCTCGTTCATTTTCTATTTAAGTGGAGGCAAAATTTATCAGTCCACCTTTGTGTATCACATTAGGAGGTGTTTAATGTCAGGTTTGTACCAGTGTTAGTGATGATAAATTTGATCATTTGATTAAGGTGCTGACAGGTAGTTTTTCTATGGTAAAGATATATTTCTGCCTTTGTAATTAAGAAGTAATGTATAGGAAGATATTTGACATTATACCAAACAATCTTTCTCCTAAATTGTGCCCAGTGATAGACATAGAATCAGCTTTCAATAAATATCTTTTAAATTGGGCACTTGTTGAGAGAGCTTTAAAAGCGGCCATGCTGCAATCTTTTCCTGCAAGTCAGCCAGACTAATAACAGATGGAGGAGGACTCCCAAAGGGAAACCAAATCTCCATCTGGCCAGGCAGGGCTCTTGAGGCTGGACCTTCCCTCGGTTTCTAGGAGACTCCCACAATTTGCGGCAGAAGCAAGGAAGACCATGTTAATATATTTTTGAATACTTGACTCACACTTTGAATACACACACACACACACACACACACACACACACAGAGTGGCACAAGCATATAGGGTACAGAGGAAAGAAGTAGCAAGCCAGTCCAATGACAGATATAAGGCCTGGGCTTAGAAATTGAAAATGGTCAGTTTTTCTCAAATAAAATCAGAGTGTAACATCAGATTCTAGTTTGGATCAAAATAGATAAAGGAGCAGAGATTTACCAAAGGGTAAAACCAGTCTTTGCTGCCTAGTGTACATTCTTTAGGCCAGAAAATGAGAAAAGCAAGTTAAGGACAAGAGCAGGATTTTGTGGGTCCTGGGAACTGATGGAAGGATGAAGAGAATGCTTGTAAGATGAGATCACCTTCATGATGCTTAGTAAATGTTACCTTCACAGGGAAAGGTCCTTTAGGAACCAAAGAGTAGAGAACAATACAGAGCTAGAGGGATAGGTCTACCCTGGGGAGATCTAGAAGATATGAAAATACTTCAACTCAAGCAGCAATAGAAATAGAATGGAATTTTTACTTCTACCTGAAGTCTGCATAGCATGGTCATATAAGGCGATGACCAATAAAAAAAAGCCCACAGGCTACCTGAGGGTACCTGGTTCATGACTTAATTTCAGTGTGAAATTACTACAGTCATCAAACACTGACAGCTCTCCTCCTACCTCCTGCTTATAGTCAAAATCACCCTGCTTATAGTTTGTGCTCTCCAAAGAAGATATGTTCACAACTATGTGCAAACTTTCTTATTACCTTTTGCCCACAGCTATTTGGACCAAGGGATGGGCACTCTGACCTAGAGAAAGTCAAGTCAGCACTCTTTACAGATGGATGAAACAAAAAGATTAATTGAGGCAATCAGCTTGCCTGTCTTAAGAATTTGAATCAAGGAAGCAGAGAAAGAGACCTTTGTTAGTAGTGGGCAATAAGCAGCCCACCAATTAAAGAGCTTTCCATTCCTATACAGGGATGGAAAGTATGAACTTTGGAAGCCAATGAGTAGAGAAGAACAGAGAAAATGAGTAAAGAAAACAGAATCACCAGGAAAAACAGGAAAATAAAAACCTTGCATCTTCAAATAGAGATGATTAATTTTGTTGTTTCCAAGATCTGCCTTCCTGTTTCAATTATCATTAGTTCCTGTTGTACTTAGGAACCTTGTCCTTGGGGTCTCATAAGAGTCCATTTGTGTGACATCTCTATAGGAAAAATTCTTGAAATATGTTGAGCAGGTCTTTGTTCCATGTAACTAGAAAAACAAGAAACCATTTCTCTTTTCGCATGGAGCTGTCCTAATCAAGCTAAATTGTATCTAGTTACCATATTTTGCCATTTATAATGCACTCCTGTGTATAATGTACACCCATGGTTTTGGCTCATACTTGCAGGGGAAAAAAATCTTTTAATTTTTTAATTCAAATTTTTTTTTTGCTTTTTGGTATGTGGATAGCTCCCTGACTGGGAATCGAACCCAGGCCTCAGCATTGACAGTGCCAGCGCCGAAGCCCCAAGCCACTACACCATCAGGGAACTCCCCAAATTTTTATTGGTTTATGTTTAAGTACTTTTTTGTATTGTAATTTTAAAAAAAATTTTTAACATGACTCATATATAGAATATAAAACTGAAAGAAACAAGGAAACAAAAACTTATGGACACAGTGAATAGTTTAGTGGTTACCTCAGCGTAAGGTGGGAGAGAGGTGAAGGAGGAGAGAGAGAGGAGGAGTCAAATATATGGTGATGGAAGAACTGATTCTGGGTGGTAAACACATAAGGCAACACATAGATGAGGTATTGTAGAATTGAACACCTGGAACCTATGTAATTTTTACTAACCAATCTCACACAATAAATTTAACAATAAAAACCCAATTATCATATTCCAGGGTATTGTTTTGCATATAGATATTGTTATTGATTTCTAGAGTTCTACTTTTAACTCATAAGCATAAATAAAAGAATTAAAAACAGAATAAGTGGAAGTGATCAAGATGGTGCTATGAGAGGACGTCCCCGAAACCTCTCTTGGAAATTACATAACTGAACATCTAAAACCCAACAAGGGAATCCTCAAGTGACAGAGCTTCAGCTGAGAGATCCACTCACCACAAGGAAACACCTAAAGAGAAAGGAAGGTAAACTGGAAAAATGAAAAGGGAGCAGTGGGGAGATAGGGATACAAAATAAGACCCAGGGCTGGTAGAAGGACTGGGGAGGGGGCTGGGGAAACAGGGTGAAGTGCATCACAATCCCAGGGTGGGTGGAGGAGCAGATGGTGGAAGACCTGTGAGGGGATAAAGCCCAAGCCCCAGCCTAGGAACACTAGAGGCCCAGCCAGAATGCCATGCCCTGGATGTGATAGGGTCTGAACAAAGACATGCTAAAATTCCTGGAGCAAAAACAAGGACCCAGCCAAATCCAGCCTGAAACTAGGAGCCAACAGGCACAAGACTTAGCACAAATCGGCCCTTAACATGCATGAGACTAAATGCCAACAGCTGGGGGGTCACTGACCAGAACAAAACAGAATCTTGGAAGAAATAGGGGCTCAGGAGAAAGGAGAAAGGCAGTGTTGAGGGTACACAACCATCCCCATGTGCTCTTCCTGATGGAGGGTGAAACTTGCTTTACGACATGCATCTGCCATGGATCCCTGCACTCCTGGTGCAGGGTCAAGCTTGTATTGCAGTGCATACCAGGCACAGCTCAGCACTCCCCTGACAGAGGATTGGGCCTATGCTGCAGAGTGCACCTGCCCTGGCCCTGAGTGCTCATGATGGAGGGACAGGCCTGTTTCACAGCTGAGCCAGTGCCCAGGGTAGTGAGCAACCTTGGGACAAAGAGCAGCAATAAACCACACTGCTCCCACCACTAGGCAAAAACTGTGAACATGGAGCCTGGCTGCTTCCC
This sequence comes from Lyroderma lyra, assembly GCA_004026885.1. Taxonomy (NCBI): domain Eukaryota; kingdom Metazoa; phylum Chordata; class Mammalia; order Chiroptera; family Megadermatidae; genus Lyroderma; species Lyroderma lyra. Next base: position 9,198 of record PVJL010014131.1, on the reverse strand, counting down.
TTGCTCTCCCCTAAAGTATCATTATCCTGTGCTATAAACAAGCCCTGACCCTGCGTGAACCCATCTAAGAGGCAGACAATATCATCTCCCACCACATTTTTCCCCAAAAAGAGGCACATTGAAACCAAGGCAACTGAGTCAAAGAGAAGAAGCTCACCCACCAGGAAAGCTCTGTGTGAGAAAAACTAAAAACCAAGAGAAAATACTATAAGACACTGCAAAGACACCAACTCAGAAGTGAAAGGAAGACCTTTTTTTATATTTGCGAGAGGAAAAAGTCCTTACGCCCAGAAAGAGAAACATATCAACTACAATGAGCTCCTTCAGGAACAAAGTGTCTCAGAGAAAAAAATGGAAAATCTGCATAAAAACAATTTATAGATTTGGAAATATATGATCTAAGTGACACAGAATTGAAGATTGCAGTCCCAAAAATACTCAGAGAACTCAAGAAATGCTGGCTGAGGGAGTTCCCTGGTGGTGTAGTGGCTAGGCTTTGGTGCTTTCAACACTGCGACCTGGGTTCGATTGAGCCAGGGAAGTACCCCCCGCCCCCGGCCAAAACAAAACAAAACAAAACAAAAGCTGACTGAGTACTTAGACACAGATAAAATGATCTCAGAAAGGAAATCTCTAAACAGGAACACATTAACAAAGAAATTAAAACTATTTAAAAAAGAAGTAAATAGCAATTCAGGAGGTAAAAAATACACTAAAAGAAATAAAGCATAAAATAACTAGCATAGGAAGCAGGGCTGACCAGATAAAGAAAAGAATTAGCGACATCAAAAATAGAAACATAGAAATTAAATGAAAGGAAAAAGACAGAGATTTGAGAACAAAAAAAGAAAAAAAAAGATATCTATAAGAACTATTTAACTTCATTAGAAAGAACAACATTAGAATAATAGGAATATCAGAAAAAAAAAAAAAGAACAAAATTCTAATGAGAGCTTAATCAAACAAACAGTAGACCAGAAATTCCCAAACCTATGGGAAGAACTGAAAGCCCAAATTTAAGAAAAAAACAGGATACCCAGCTACCCAAATCTCACCAGAACTTCTCCAAGTCTCATTATAATGAAGATGTCAAAAATCAAAGACAAGAAAAAATTCTCAAGGCAGCATGGGAAAAAATTATAACCTTCAAAGAAAGACCTTTAGGCTATCACTACACTTCTCAGCAAAAACTCTTCAAGCCAGGAGAGACTGGAATCATATACTCAAAATATTAAAAGAGAGGAACTACCAGCCAAGAATAATTTATCTAGCAAAGTTATATTAGATATGAAGGAGAAATGAAGACATTTTCAGACATACAGATGCTGAAGGAATTCTCCAATACAAGGCTGACACTCAAAGAAATACTGAAGGAGGCTACTAGACCTAAAACAAAAAGCCAAAATAAATGGCAAAAAGTTGGAGCAACAAAACATAAACAGGGAAGAAGTAAAGATTTAAATTCTCAAAAGAGAATAAAAATTAAAAGTATGCCTAAGAAAAGGACATTGGTACTAAACTTACAGACCTAGGGCTCAAGGAAGACTTCATGAACCTGACCTCAAAGGCGAGAGAAGTAAAAGCAAAGATAAATAAATGGGATGATATCAAACTAAAAAGCTTCTGCACAGCAAGAGAAACCATCAACAAAGCAAAAAGACAGTCAAGTGAATGGGAGAAAATATTTGCAAACAACACATTTGATGAGGGTCTAACATCTAAAATATATAAAAAAATAGCACAACTCAGCAACAAAAAAAAACAAAGCTAAACAAAAAAACCAAACCAATTAAAAAATGGGCAGAGGACCTAAACAGACATTTTTGGCCTGAAGACATACAAATGGCCAACAGACATATGAAAAAATGCTCAACCTCATTAGCTATCAGGGAAATGCACATCAAAACCACAACATGACCCAGCAATCCCACTTCTGGGTATCTACCCCAAAATCTTGAAAACCTTAGTCCACAAAGATTTATGTACCCCAGTGTTCATCACAATGCTGTTCATGGTGGTCAAGACATGGAAACAACCAAAGTGCCCTTCAATAGATGACTGGATAAAGAAGCTGTGGTACATATACACAATGAAATATTATTCAGTTATAAGAAAAGATGAAATACTGTCATTTGCAACAAACTGGATGGATCTAGAGATCATTGTGCTAAGTGAAATAAACCAGACAGAAAATAACAAGAACCATATGACTTCGCTCATATGTGGAATATAAAACCAAAAGCAACAAAGAAAAACAAACAAAAAAACAAAAAAAACTCATGGACATAATCAATAGTTTAATGGTTAGTTGGGGGAAGGGAGTGGGTGAAGAGGGAAGGGGTGGGAAAAGAGGGAGGGGGAGCTAAATATATGGTAATGGAAAGAGAACTCACACTGTGTGGTGAACATATAATGTAACAAATAGACAATGCACTTTAGAATTGTGCACCTGGAACCTATGTAACTCTTGATAACCAATTTCACCCCAATAAGTCTAACTTTTTTTATATATAAAAAAGAAGAGAAAAAGGAAAGGAACCACCACATATATGAAACTTTTTTTTTCATAAACCTCACGGTAACTCTCAAAAGAAAACAAAACAAAACAAAGCAAAAACTGCAACCAAGACAAACAACAACAACAAAAACAACAACAACAACAACAAAAAAGAGGAAACAGATAAAAAAAATCATAGAACACCATGAAACTAAAAAAAACAGTGAAAAAAGAGCAAAGAAGAAACTGAGACAACAACCAACCAAAAACCAGAAGACAGAATGGCCATAGGAAATCTTCATGTATCAATCATCACCCTAAATGTAAATGGACTGAACTCACCAATAAAAAGGCACAGAGTATTCGACTGGATTAAAAAACATAACCCATCCATACGCTGTCTCCAAGAGACACAGCTCAGCCACAAAAACAAACACAGACTCAAAGTGAAAGGTTAGAAAACAATACTCCAAGCAAATGGCATCTAGAGAAAAGCAAAAGTAGCCATACTTATATCTGATGAAACAGACTTTGGATTCAATACATAATAAGAGACAAAAATGGACATTTCATAATGATAAAGGGGACAATACAACAACAAAAAGATATGGCACTCATCAATATATATACCCCCAACCAGAAATCACCAAAATTTATAAAGCAGCTACTTAAAGATGTAAAAGGCGAAACTGACAAAAGCAAAATTATAGTAGGGGATCTAAACACCTCCTTGACAGCCATGGACAGATCGTTCAAACAGAAAATAAATAAGGAAATATCAGCTCTAATTGATACATTACAACAATTAGATGTAATTGACATTTACAGGACACTCCATCCTACAAAACAAGACTATACATTCTATTCCAGTGCACATGGCACATTCTCAAGGATAGACCATATGCTGGGACACAAAGCTAGCCTCACCAAATTCAAGAAAACTGGAATCATATGAAGCATATTCTCAGACCACAAAGCCTTGAAATTGGAGATCAATGGCAAATACAAAGCAGAAAATATCACATACACAAGGAGATTAAACTACATGTTATTGAAAAATGACTGGATCAAAGAAGAAATAAGAGATTAAAAATATACATAGAAACTAATGATAATGAAAATACAATGTATCAAAATTATTGGTATGCAGTGAAAGTAGTAATTAGAGGGAAATTTATATCATTACAGGCCTATCTAAAGAAACAAGAAAAAGCCCAAGTAAACAACCTAACATCCTGTCTTAAAGAACTAGAAAAAGAAGAACAAAAAAGCTCAATGTGAGCAAAAGGAAGGAAATAATAAAAATAGAAGAAGAACTAAATGAAATAGAGAACAGAAAAATGATAGAGAAAATTAATTCAATAAAGAGACAAAAATCAACAAAATTGACAAACCTGGCTAGGCTTACCAAGGAGCAAAAAGAAAAAGCCACAAATAACCAAAATTAGAAATAAAAAGGAAGGCGTTCCCTGGTGGTGCAGTGGCTTAAGGCTTCCTAGCTGGCGCTGTCAGCACTGCAGCCTGGGTTCGATTCCCGGCCAGGGAACTATCCACGTACCAAAAAAATAAATTAATTAATTAAAAAAAATAAAAAGGAAAGAAATTACCACTGATACCACAGAAATACAAAAGATATTATGAAGGATTACATGCCACCCAATTCAACAACTTTGAAGAAATGGGCATGTTTCTAGAAACATATAGTCTAACTAGACTGAATCAAGAAGAACTAGACAATCTAAATAGACCAATCAACAGTAAGGAAATTGAAACAATCATTTAAAACTTTCTCAAATGCAAAAGTACAGGATGAGATGGTTTTAGCAATGAATTTTGTCAAGCATTCAAAGAGGAACTAATGTCTATCCCCCTCAAACTTTTCCAAAAAATTGTAGAAGAAGCAATTGATACTTTCCAACTCATTTCATGAGGACAACATAACACTAATACCAAAGCCTTGATAAGGATAACACACACACAAAAGAAAACTATAGATCAATATCTCTGATGAACAAAAATGGAAGAATCCTAAACAAAATACTAGTAAATAGAATACAACAATAATTGAAAACACTATACACCAGAATTAAGTGAAATTCATCCCAAGAACATAAGGATGGTTCAACATTTGCAAATCAATCAATGTGATATACCACATAAACAAACTAAAAGATAAAATCCATGATTATATATCAATTGATGCAGAAAAAGCATTTGACAAGATACCAACATTTATTTTTGATCAAAACACTAAATAAAATAGGTATAGAAGGAAGTATCTCAACATAATAAAGGCCATATATGACAAACCCTCAGCTAACATCATATTGAATGGGGAAAAATTAAGCTTATTCTCCTAAAATCAGGAACAAGACAGGGATATCCCCTGTTGCCATTGCTATTCAATATAGTACTGGGAGTTCTAGCTAGAGCAATCAAGGAAGAGAAAGGAATAAAAGACATCCATATTGGGAGAGAAGAAGTTAAACTGTGAATTTTTGCAGATGACATGGTCCTTTATATAGAAAATTCTAAAAACTCCACCAAAAACTATTAGAAATAATAACCAAATTTAGTAAAGTTGCAGGATATAAAATCAATGTACAAAAATCAATTATGTTTCTATATACCAACAATGAAACTCCCAAAAAAGAAATAAGAAAAAAATACCTTTTGCAATTGCAACCTAAAGAATAAAGAACATGAAAGACTTATATACTGAAAACTGTAAGAGACTACTAAAAGAAATTGAAGAGGGCAGAAAGAAATGGAAAGGTATTGCGTGTTCATGGATTGGAACAATCAACATAGTTAAAATGACCATATTACCCAAACCCATATACAGATTTAATGCAATTCCTATCAAACTCCCACAGACACTTTCAATAAATAGATCAAAGAATCATCAGAGTCATATGGAACCACAAAAGACCCCAAATACTCAAAGCAATTTTACATAGAAAAATAAGGCCCTAGTTCTAATCTATATTACAGAGCATCAATAATCAAGATGGCTTGGTATTGACAGGAAAACAGACACACAGACCAATGGAACAGATTGAAAACCCAGAAATAAACCCACAAATATAATATATAGACAGATAACTTTTGACAAAGGAGCAAAAAATATACAATGAGGAAAATAAAGCCTTTTAAATAAATGATGCTGGGAAATTGGAAAACCACATGCAAATGAATGAATCTGAACTGCAAACTGTCACTGTATACAAAAATTAACTCAAAACCAATTAAAGACCTTCACATAAGACCCCAAACAATAACTATATACAAGAAAACATCAGTCCTAAACTTATAGATCTTGGTTTTAGGGAGGTCTTTATGAAGCTAACCTCAAAGGCAAGGGAAGTAAAAGCAAAAATCAATGAATGGGACTATATCAAATTAAAATGCTTTTGCACAGCACAAGACACTATCAACAAAACAAAGAGACAACTGACATAATAGGAGAAAATATTTGTAAACCATACCTCTGATAAGGGGCTAATATCTAAAATATACATAGAACTTGGATAACTTAACAACAACAACAACAAAATACCAAACATTCTAATTAAAAAATGGGCAGAGGACCTGAGCTGATGCTTCTTCCAGGAAGACATATGAATGGGCAACAGATACATGAAAAAATGTTCAACTTCAATAGCTATTAGGGAAATGCAGGTCAAAACCACAATGAGATACCACCTCACATCTGTCTGAATGGCTATTATCAAGACAAGGAACATGTTAGAGAGTAAAAAAAGAACTCTCATATACTGCTGGTACAACCAGCAATGGAGGACAGTATGGCGTTTCCTCAAAAAATTAAAAATTGACTTACCATATGATCCAGGAATCCCACTTATGGGTATTTACTCCCAAAATTTGAAAACCTTAGTCCACAAAGATATATGTACCCCAATGTTCATTGCAGCATTATTCATGGTGGCCAAGTCATGGAAACAGTCCAAGTGCCCTTTAATAAATTACTGGGTAAAGAAGCTGTGAAACATATACACTCAGCCATAAGAGTAGATGAAATAGGGTCATTTATGACAACGTGGATGGATGTTGAGACCATCATGCAAAGCAAAATAAGCCAGACAGAAAAAACCAAGAACCATATAATTTCATTCATATATGGAACATGAAGCTGAAAGCAACAAAGAAACAAAAACTCATAAACACAATCAATCATTTAGTGGTTAGTGGTTAAATATAGGATGATGGAAAGAGAACTGACTCTGGGTGGTGAACACATAACATAACACATAGATAATGTATTATAGAATTGTGCACATGGGACCTACACAATATTTAGTAACCAATGTTACCCCCATAAATTTAACAATACGATAAAAAAAGAATTAGTACTACCCATGTATAATGCATGTCCTTATTTTTCCTTCCCAAATTTGGGCAAAAAATATGCGCATTATACAAGGGAAAATATGGTGTGTTCTTATTCTATATACTTATTAGTTTCTATGCTTTTTGGCTTATTTAACAGCTTTGAGATATACTTGATATACAATTAACATATTTAAATTGTATAATTTGATTAGTTTTGACATATGTATATACCTATGAAACAGTCACCAAATCAAGATAACCTACTTTTTTAATCAGTCCTAAGTTTTCTCATGACCTTTTTAGACCTATTCTACTTTTTTTTTCTTTTCCCAGACAACAACTGCTCTTTTTTTTCTGTTGCTGTCGATCAATTTGTATTTTGTACAATTTTATATAAATGGAATCATACAGCATAAAATCTTTCTTGACTGGCTTGTTTCCTTTACCACAGTTTGAGATTCAATCATGTTTCGTGTATCACTCACTATTTTGTTTCTTTTTCCTGTAGATTCCATTGCATATACCATAATGTGTTGATGAACATTTAAGTTGTTTCCAATTTGGGATTGCTACATGTAAAGCTGCAGAGCAGACACTAATGTAGTAGAAAATAAGGAATGGAATTAACTAAATCAAAAGCTGATTCTGGAAAGAAATAAATAATAAAATAAGCCTCTAGCAAGATTTATAAAAAAGATAAGATTGATAAAGACAAGAAAATGTTTAAACAGTCTAAAAACTGTAAGAGATATAATTACAGATTTAGTGTAGTTTTTAAAATATTACTGATGCTTTGTACTATAGCTTAAAATTGGGGAGCATCATGCCTCCAGCCTGATTCTTTTTATGTAGGACTGCTGTGGCTATTCAGGGTTTTTTGTGGTTCCATACAAATCTGATAATTTTAAAAATCTGTTTCTTAAAAATATGTGAGATTTTGATGGGAGTTGCATAATTTCAGTAAGCAATGTCAGCCCAATAAATACAACATTAAAAAGATATAAAATATTGAAAAAACTGCTATGAAAATTTTTATGCCAATAAATTTAGAAACAGACAAAACATACACTTCTAGAACTATGTAGAAATTCCCAAAATTAAATTATGAAAATAAAACTGGAATAAAGCATTAACCACCCTTTGATCTATTCTACCTCCAGATGGTTTGTAATATGAAATTCTTTGAGGATGTAATAACTTTCTTTAAACTTGCATCATTATGTACTTGTCCATTTATTTCTTTGGTACATATTCCTGAAATTCATGTACTTTGTGGGTAAAAGGGAATACACATTTTAAAAGAATTTTAGTATAATCTTTACTAATGTTTAATCAGCTTTACATTGTTTAGCCTTGTCAAATAACAAAAATCACATTATTTACAGTAATAATAGTAAAATGTATTAAACAATTACTATGCATCAACCACATGTATAATACTTCACAATCTACCAAATTTGGTCATTAGCAATTCCTTCCCAACCTTATTTATTTTTAGTCTTTGACAAGTTAATAGGTGAAAATTTGTAACTTTTACAATTTGCTTGTTTTAATTAATGATCATGTTTGACATCTTTGTGCATTAATTAATCTATCTAAACTTTTGATATCTTTCCACTGGACTACTGTCTTTCTTTTGATATTGCTGTTCTCCAGACCTTATATTTGGAAACTGTTTATATGGAGTACATTTTAGGTTTCAAATCAATTTTAAGAGGATAGGGTTTTCATAATGAAATTGTAGGTCATGGGATAGTCAAGTTAAAGCAGAAAGGACTTTGTATTAGTTTGTTTCAACTATATATAAAATAGTTTCATTATTGCATACCATATTTTCTATATAGACATATTAAAAATATGGCCAGTTTTCTGTTACTCCATGAAAAAGAATTGGACAGATTCTCTCTAAATTTGGGAAGTATGTATGGAATAGTCTTTCTGAAGGTATAGAATTGGTAACAAATATGAAATTTACTTTAAGGAATCTCAGGAGGCACCATAAAGATATAAGCAGTCATCTTCCAGAAAGCTAGAACTGAGATATAATGAGAAGCCTATATGACCGCCAATCACAAGAAACATTTCACATGTGATAGATGCTATGGACACCAAACTAGCAGATGAGAGGAAAAGGTATGACGGACCAGCTGCCACAAGTCGATCAGTACCTGAAGGGGGGAGCGGGAATTAAAGAAAGAGACACTCACACAATTGTTGATTCGGCCGGTCTTCACTGATGGTGAAGCCCTGAGTTTATTTCCCATCACCAATATATACAGTTTGAGTACGTGCAGTTTAACATGGAAGGAATGCATTACCTCAGCAAAGTAATTTTTTAACTTTTACAT